>JANIEX010000458.1:0-30834 GCA_027627405.1 Leucocoprinus birnbaumii | reverse complement strand
TCGAACTACTTTAACACACCACAATACTCCTCCAATACTCTTCGACAGCACCAAACGACCTGACTTCGTTCACGTGGAGGTCGGCGAGGTGGGTGTCCACTCAAGTCGAGGTCGTTGATATTAAAGGGCTCCGGGACGACATTACGCAAATACCGACGAAATGTTTACAAAACACCACAAATACTCCTGTGATAGTCGGACCCAAACTTCGAAAACGCCAAAAAAAACCTATTTTTTCACGTGGAGGTCGGCGAGGATAGGATCCATTCAAGTTGAGGTGTTGGTATAGGGTCCGGCGCCGACATTATGAAAATACCGACGAACCGCTTCAATCCACCATAAAACGCTCCTCTGATACTCGGACTCAAACTTCGATAATCCAAATAATTGCGAGAATATCGGGACGAACGGTGGACCTATCCGCTCATCCATTCAACCAACCATCGCGTCCTTCCCCGCGTCGGGTGGTATTTCCACAACATATGAAATCATCATCATCTACACCCACAGCCCAACTGCGGAGATGGCGGGTGGTTGCGGAAGACTAAAGTGGAGGCGGGGCAGAGGGGTACGAGCTCGCCCAACCCCACCAAAGCGGGCTGGTTCACTTGTGTGGGGAAAAACAAAGCGTAGATCATGAAATCATACATCGTACACTATGACACAACGTACAATCGAGAATAAAATCCTTCAAAAGGAATTTCTGGGTGGATATATAGGTGGGACTTGTGATTCCTCTATGTCGTAGGGGCATGAGAGGGTGAGGGGCGCCGGATCTGCAGGAGGAGGGAGTGAGATAGGCGAGTAAGCTATGACGCAATATCAGTTTGATCAGATCGTGTTACTATGTTTATCGTCGGCCTACCTTTAGGACTTAGGCGCCGGGATTTATGGTGGATTTATCTTCTGATCATTCTGACATCGTCGCTTCTGCGCAATAGTAGCCTGTCTGGAAGGCTTGACATAACCGCTGACATATGTTTTTATATAGTGGACTAGATGTTGGGGTTTATGACATGTTATGTCATGAGAAGGCCTTGATTCTAGACTGTGTGAAGGAGAGAATCAATGAATTCAATAAAATGAGGCTAAGTGGAATTGCGGCTGAGAAAGAAGTTCTTCTTCTTATTCTCTTCTTCTTCTTATACACTGCCTACGCATCATGTATCAGTCGTTCAACGTACTTAGCGCCGCTGTTACCACCAGCTGTCTGGGCCACCACCACCATCCTCATCGTTTTGTGGTCACGAGTCGATGGTATGGCATACGTGAGAGGCTGAGAATTTTCTCTGCAGTTCAACCAGTTGGCGGCCGAGGTTAAGTGTTCCCACTGTACTTTACTCGTTTGATTACTCCGAGTTTTACTAGGCTAATAACAGTCATTTCTCGCGAAGATTCTGTCGAGAAATCACTCGCTTTCCCGCGTAAAATCAGTAGTTCTGGAAAATCTTCCATCACTGCTCATCAAACTGCTCTCCCATAACAAACCTAACAATATATTATCCCGGTGTCAACACGGAAATGACAAGACCTGTGAAAATGATCTAGAGAAGCCTAAGGATTCCCAATTCTAAATACTGATCTTTAATGAATCCACGAAGAGCAATACTGACCCGACGGTAAAACTGTTTCTAATACAAAAGGTCTACGTTACCCTAGGCACATGGGCTTCTCACATGAGGTTATTACTATCTTATCACCTTGACAGTACGTCCTTCAACTTCAATGTATGTATTAACATCTCATCAAAGCTTATTGTGATCTATTGCTTGTATGTATATCCGCAGAGTAGTTGCCCCTTAATTGTGCTAGAACGCCAAGGACTCGAGAGATAGACGCTAGGTTCACTAAGAGTCGAGTCGGTTACAGTCACGCTGAACTGCAACTGATGCACCCACGGACATCATTCAACGATTTTTTCTACGCCACTTAACATCCCGCCCGAGGATACTATGCTCTTCTTACCAGACTCGTCTGCGGGCGAATTCATTTTAACGGGAGGAAAAAATGCCCGGATTAAGTAGCAGACGGAATGGAATACATTCGGTCGACTTATCCGATGCGTGAATGGTTACGTCTGTGGTGGTACTCCTTCGCCGAGAACCTTTAGTGGTGGTGTGGACCCGGAGTGGTGTGTGCTTGTGGATAGTCTTCACCCCCGATATTCAATACTGCTGTATAGCACTCAGCCTTCGAACAACAACACCGATTATTCTATGAATCGAAGGGTACTTAATCCGGTCGGCGACGGCGATAACCGGTTCACTGATTGTAAAGAAGAAGAAATCGAGTCAAGACTCCCGAAAGGCTGTGCGTACCTTTTCCCCTCTTTCAGCGATTGCCAGTAGAGTTCGATAAACGCTATGAAAGGAATACACGATTCGGGTTGGTAACGAGGTCGGAGACGTGAGTTTTCCTTGTAATGTTGTTGTTACCGACAAGACCTATAGGACAGCTGTGATTTATCTAACCGAATTCTGATCTCGGAGGAGTTCAAGCTTCTCCAGCCACATTTTTCCTCGAACAAGCTCATTCAAGCCTGTTCTGATATTGGCCTTCCACAGCTCTGCCAATTGGTCATGGCAAAGCTGTATCAGTAAGTCCTCGGTACTGATTACCCTTCTCCCAAGCTGCAGCCGCACTTCTACAGCACCACACGTTGGTTCATATCAGCTCGAACCCCGGGATTACCGTATACGTAGAGAGAGATACGGTATGTGGCGAAAAGAAACTGCTCTCGTGGCACAGCTTTGCCACGAGTCGGAGTCATCAATCAGTGCTATCAACTGCGACTCAACACCAGGCTTAGCTTGAAGCTGCGTGGAAGACAGCCGCCGTGGCGTGTACGTTTCAACCCCGGCAGCAGGTGATCCATAAGCATAATACAAAAATTTTATCATGAGGAGCCTGGGATTGACGCAGTCTGATTTCGCCCTTGGAAATGGTCATGCTTGGCTACTCATGTTTTTGTTGCTGTTGAAACCGATGATCTGGCAAAGGTGTAGAAGAAGGCTGCGCAAATGCGCTACAAACGCACAACCAGCTCGTTTCTCATGAGCATATTGGGTTCGGATGTGTTGATGAAGTCATTGCCCACTGAGATAATCGACCGCCCGTTGATTATCAGATGTTTGTGAAAGTTAGATAAGTGGTAGTGTAGATTATCAACTGTGTGGCTTGTTTGACTAGAAGGCCGTGTCTGGAGATGGATATTTATTTGAATGCCGTGATCAGCGATTGTTGAATAACATTTCAACGATAGGTCGGTTAACCTTTGTAATGCGTCATCGACCGGCATTTACCATCAACGGATCGATACTAGCTGACCTCGAATAGTCGGATATATCTCCAAGAATAACATCGATTGTTGAGAATGGAAGTTCGTAGGATCATGGCTGCCTCGAGGTATCATTTCCAAAAGTTAACCAGTGGCCATTCACCCTCAAACGCGTTTGCGTGCGTCAGTGTGCGACGAAAAGAGATATCAGGGGACGGCGCTCTATCAGTGATCCCGCGTTTATCCGTGCAAGGGCGCTACGATATGTTCGTACTTGTTTATTTGATTACCCGCTGTTGGTACATCATGCCCACTGCCCAAATGCCTCGTTGTATCGTGTAGCTTCAGAAAGCTCGAATAGACAAACATGTCACCTGGTACGATACGAACTGGTTGGGATCATGAGCTCAAGTGCTTCGTTGGAGCCCCTCATTAATCATGACAAGCTATGACTCAAGTTCTGCAACGACCATCCACTCCCCGATGCGCCTGCCACCTGATGTTTCTTCAGGCAGAATAGGAAGATGGAGGACGCGAGGTCCGAAGTTCACGACCTGTGAAAGCATCGCCACATTATATCGACTGCGCATCCCCATATCCCCGCATTTCAAGTGTAGCCCAATAGCTAGGCCCAGTTTGCCCTGCACAGTCAACTAGGCTCGAAGAAGCCTTCTGTATGGATGTTCTGTGGATGAAGTTTCCAGAGGTGCTGTCTAATCCGAGTACGTTCGTTCTAGGAAAGTTCCCTGAATAGATGGGGAACCGCCACTCTGGGGGTTTGAGCGCCTCATATCCGAGCCTGGATGGGAGAGGCAACAAATGAATTACCCTCAGACCTGGAACCTCGAAACATCGGACGATTATCATGAAGCGAACAGAGTGTTGCGCCTTGAGGTGCTGTATCGAGGCGCATGTATAGATATTGGACGTCCTTGGGGTTGAGGAATACGGATTGACTGATACACGAGGCAACATGTGTTCTGTTGCTGCCGTTAATTATTCAATCCAGTCTGAACAAAACGAGGGCCATGTTCGCACACACCTTGCGCCATCAAAAGTCATCAGACTTGCGATGTCGGGAATCGGGTTGGGTCGGTTTAATCTTATCGCGCCTCGAGGCAAGGCAATCGCTTGGACTAACCTGATCTTATCTTATCTGGTAGAAGTGCTTTTGTTCTTTGCTCCTCCCCTTTTTGGGTGTCTTGCTTGGTTTCTTGGCAGTTCTGCTTCAGCAGGTCAGTTGCTTCCGAGAAGGCTTGGGGGAGTGAAGGGATGGCGAATGTGATGTCATTCTCTACGTTCTAATCTTGTGCCACGTAATTGGGCTTAAAGGATTGACGTACCGTAGCAAGGGCCCAGCATTCCAGATCCCTGAGGAAATAGGCTAACCGGGGGCCGTTGGCGACTGGGCTCAGCCTGCAGAATGCACAGTGCTCAAGCATTCACTGGGCAGTTCCAGCTGGAGCAGAGCTGAGGATATTGCCGAGATTAGCGTCTCCTTCTATGAAGAAATTCCTGCGACACTTCAGCTTGATTAAAGACTGTAGTATCCCTCGCCTATCGTTTCTCATGCCGCCAGAATGCCGTACCTGATGACCATATATGCACTTAAATCAGAATGATTAAAGTTTTGGAATGTTGCACCTCGCGTTGATACTCGACTTTACCCGACGCAGAGAACTTTAGGTTTGAGTTGGAAAATGGGAGGGAGTTGCCAGGAATGGATCTGCCGAAAACTCAGCGATTCGAGCTGGATCGTCCGAGATACTCGTCGCTTTTCTTCTTTCAGAGCATCAGTTTTGCATACTTGTAAACGAACATCTGATTGCAAGGACTAGGGGATCTGTCGAAGAATTCTAGAAAGAGGCGACACAGAGGCGAAGGACAGGAGGCGGTGTTACGAGTGGGGTTAGGGTTTCTCTCTATGACGTTGCACGTTTTCGTCTTGTTTTTCTTTGATCCCGCCCTGCCACCACGATATCCATTTCGCTCGCTATGCAACTATCTATCATGGGCAATAATCTCTCGTGAAGACACACGAATATTGGGGAATTTCTCATCGTCAGCAAGAGTATCCACAACCGAGTTGTTGATCTGCTAATCTTGGCCTTTACGGACGGCTGCGTTTCCCCTCTTCCTTGCATCCCTGTCAAGAATTTTCGCATACAAGAGGCCTCGTATGGAATTGAGGGGTCCCCCACAGTGATGTCTAAACGTGAGCGACTTCTCGAGAGCTGATATCAATATCTGCCAAGAACGTCTAAGATTCTTGTGGGTAAACCCCTCTTCTCGAACCAGTAAAGAGGCTTACATCTCCTTGAATTTGGCACGACGGAAGCAAGCAAGTTTTCACAATTACTGCGATTTCCCCTTGCTCAGGGCCGTCATCGGCGAGTTTCACTTTGAGATACATGCCTGGTGCTGGGTAGTGTCCCTTTCAAGCTTCCTGAGTCGAGCGCAATGCGCCTGTCCTCTGAGAGAAACACGGCTTCATGAGTGCTTAATTCCCGCTGGCATGGTAGGCATGTGACTGGCGCGAGGAACAGGCTTCACTTGGCACCGATGTTATGGATATTTCTGTCCATGATACTCGTCCGCTAGTTGCGACCATCTTGCACTGTACGCGACATCTACTTGATATTGCTCCGGTTGCTAGTTGACATACCTATTTTCAGTCAGAAGGTCAAAACTCGTGTATAACAAACTCATACGCTTTTCGCGGGGGGGGGGGCTGGCTCAAAGGTCAAACCGAACTTTCAGGCTCGGGTGCTCTTACATCCTGGGCGATTTGGCCTCCCTAGTAACACTCGCTCGATTGCTTCTAAGTATTGAATGACTTCTCTGATGTTTGCTCGAGTTTCTACTTCTCGTACCACCTAGTTTCTCGGACTACGCAAAGCGGCATATTTCAATCCACTCAGTTATTTCTACAGCCTCGTGGCCATTCAGGTGTTTTCTCAAGACCTCGAATCCTCCTGTGGGCTCGTATCTGACCCCCAATCCTCAACTAACGTGGATTTTGGGTGATCAATGCACAGACCACTGGAATTGAAGTATCAAAACTGGATATTCATCTACGTGGGAGCACTCTTTGTTTTGTAACACACGGGGTGCTCGATTAGTGGGTTCATATCAGTGCATCTCGAATTACTTTCACTCGTCATCTGTTCATTGGAAACAATCACTCCAATAGAGATAGGGGTACTGGGTCCGCGTAACTCGCAAAATAGGCTGACAGCCGCCTGATGCGCCGCGGCTGATACCTTTTTTTATCTTGGCTATTCCGGCAAATGCTCTCACTGAAGAAGTTTGATTGATGAACGTCATGAAGTCAATTGGTGGAGAGCGACGGGCATCAGTCCTGTGCAGGTTTGAACATATGGAGAGCTTGGAGAAATATCAAGAACGCTCTCATTCTCGAGTAAATGTCCCTGTTCTCTACAATGGTGCGGAATTCTGCCCTTGTGTCCATGAGAATCATTTCATGTTTCGGGCTTTGATATGGCACAACCGTGTTCTGTTCGATTTGACTAGGGACTGTACAATCTAGCCCGAGTAGAGGGCCTTCGATCCCTCGCTGATGCTCATCCGACATCCTCTGAGTTCGGTTCTAAACTGGATGGCGCATATAGGTTTCTCTCGAACAGCTCTGTCCGTAGAAGGCCACAGATCGGGTTTATCGCTTGACTGTCATGTTCTCCTATGATTCTCTGAGATCATCCTTCGCCGGGCACCTGCATCCTCATCTATCCGGTACTTTCCGTCGCCTCTACCGCTCGCAGCTACCTGGGGAGTATTTACGTGCCGTGGCGCAGCCAAAGATATTAACTTCCACTGGCGCTCACGACGACCGATTCTGACTCATTTCTGTTGGTTTCCCTTAGGAGAGATAAGCCAATTCCGACTCCCTGGCTTGAAGATTTGCTTCTCATTGCGTCATGGTTTGTCTAAGTGACGATCAGAGTCACAAGCTAAGGGAAGTAGGGGTCTGGTTTGATTCTGATTTAATCCGGATTGAGTGCTGGAAGTTCATTCCAGGGTTGCATGAAAAGGGTACTTTACTCGATATGATCAATTTTCTGGGGTGCAATGGCATACGAGGGACGGCATAGTTCAGTGAAGAGGCTACGCTGCAATGGGAAAATGAAAGCGACCTTCCTTTCAGGTTCCTCCCTCACGATTTTATTGCCCTATCAGGTCGGCGGAAAGGTTATCAGCTGCCATGATTCGAATCATAAATGCCGACCTCAAGCTTTCCTGTCGTATCTTGCCGGTTATGGAACTCATCCTCCCTAGTTTCACTTGGTTTTCTGCTTCGTCCAATGGCAAGAAGGATGGCATCGAGCTGCCAGTGTGTCGAAGCCCATCCTTCTCTTGTGATATCTTTCCCACCGACGTTTCGTTCTGTGACATACACGTGTACAAACTGTCCCATAGACGCAGAACGTGCACGGCCTACTCGTACTTTCGCTCCAACAAGACACTGTTGGCGCTTCTAAGTTCTTACCTCGAATGGCAATTTTAGCCGCCCTTAGATTGATCCACGTTGCTTGCGATCCTCACCTCAAACATACAATATCTAATCAAGCTTTAGCGCATACACACGCGCATTCGTCGTTCACTATCCTCTACCTTCCAGCAAGGCCAAACCGACCAGGCTTATGCATGGAATCGAGCCGACTCACAAAAGCATGGCAACCAAACGACCTGATGCATTCTGGGCCTAGGAATAATTCAGCTGAAATTTCCATTTCGAAAGAAGAAGAACCGAGCTAGGCCGTTCATCATAGGCAACCGACTTTACCTGTTCCTCCCTACATTGCCGCAATATAGATTCATTAGCCCTTGCAATCAAACATCCCTGCTTTCATGCTCCAGCCCCGATGCCGATCCGTCATCCTACGATTGTTCCTTGTCTAATATCCGAAGACGAGGTCCCTGCTCGACGCCCTTACGCTCCTAATCGGGCGCCAAATCAATAGGTATCAATAGCGGCTGTGGTCACCGATTGAATATGGGGAACGGTGGTCTTCCGAACAAACCAATCAAAAATCGTGCTTGACTCGTCAACCAGCATTCATAACTTTGCCAATTGGGTGTGGGATAGTTCTCCCAAGGATAGCCATTGCGACTACTTGCTGGCTTTTGAACTGTTGCACCTGTTGCATAGCATCACCATCAAGGAGTCTGGCGAGGTACAGGCCAGCAATATCTCGCAGCGATTAGAGAAGCAGAATTTCTCTGGGGGAGAAATCACCCTGCCCTGTGGGCGTACTCATCGAGCATACACTACCGCGTTGACATGTCGTCATCCTTGACCACCCAATCAGTGCAGCAACTGTTGTCGATAACGAGGAAGCCATGACCGTTACAGAAACACGAGGTCTGACATATTTTCTTAGGTTGCACGCTGCCACGTGTTTTTCAGGTCTTGCGCTCGGACTCTCCTTCACTATTAACTCTACTATAGATTTTCGTGTGCTTACATTTGCGAAAAGGAAATACATCTCATCTAATTAGCTCCTCGCGAGACTCTTCACCCCTGTTATTCTAATTTCTCGAGAAACTCCATCTTGCGATCGACGCCCAGGTACAACCGGATCGAACGAGTTTGAAATTAGGCTCCGGTTGCCAGATCCACTCAAACTGGTTTACAATGTCAAAGGTATCACTCAAACAAAAAGCGTAGGCCGGGTATTCATATATCTAACTATCGATTGGATACTTCTGAACAAGCCTTCAAATTCTCCAACTTAGATTAGCCGTCGACAGTGCATTTATCTGCGCCGGTGAATAAATGCTCATTTGCTAACCAGTTTCTAGTAGCCCGGCCATCGAGTTTTGGCTGTGGAATGCAAGTCATTCCGATCATGATCCGTTAATGGTTCGTCTACCCTTGCCGGAAAACGAGTCCGGAGATAACACCGTTCGGGTGTCCACGGCATTTCTCCATCGGCAGTTTCATCAGCACACTCATCGTCTTAGAGCACTATCAAGATACCGATGGTCTAATTTCACCGGAGAAGAGACCGATGACTTGCAGAAATGTAATCTTATCAGACAACATTCGAATGCAATCTGCAATTCCAGATGCTGAATAAGGAGAAAGATAACAATGCACTGGACCTCGTGCGTTGTCTCAATGTGACGAGAACATTGTGAATCGCCACCATCAAAGCAAGGACCTTGTTGGTTATCAGTATACGGCTGAAATTGAGAAGGAATTACTGATAATAGCCACATCCGCCGTGACGAATATCATATTTTGCTGGGACTATCAAAACAACATGGCGATCGGTGACTCGAGATAAGTTCTTGAGGTGTGCGAGCCGAGAACAGTACAAGAGGTTGTCTGAAAGTATTCTCTCTGAGCAAAACACTTGGAGCCACAATCATGCAGAACTTGTGAACTCTTTTTTCCCCCGTCCTGGAACGCTTGATTCGTAATTGACTAGGACATACGGGTATAAGAGAGGTCTTTACTGGTCTAACCGTCGCGTTTCACCCGCACACTACCTCGGCTCATTTCTTCAGCTTACTACCTGTCCTTGCGAGCTTTTACGACAAGAGGATGTGTTGCCCCGGTGATTCTCTGATTAAAATTCGACTTAGGTCTAGACCTGTACTACACTTCCAACTCCAGACTCACTTTCCTTGGGTATAGTCCTCTCCGCACGTACTCACAATACTGAGGGATGAAGTGGCCGCAATGTCAATAATGGGTGGCCTCATGCCCAACTCTCAGCCCATCAACCATTGCCTTAGCGGGAAATACTCCCAAACGAGGTGATTGGTATAATCACAAGCCTGCATGCATATGCGCGGCGGGACGATAATCAATAAGCGACATGGACGCAGTGGGTTATCAAGATGAACTGGGTTTTGGGCATTCTAGTCGCCGAAGACGGCGTGGGTTATCAGGAAGCTGGTGATACACAAAGAAGAAAACACAGAATAAGGAAAGTGAGCTGGAACGATTTGTGCAGATGATCAACGTCCGAGCTGGCTAAGAAGCTACTTTCTGATTATCGGGGAGGTGGTCGTTTGGTCGGCGATTGTTTGTGGGAATTCTTTCTCAGGTCGAAGCTGGTTAATGACCCAAGAAGGGCTGGAGGTGCCATAATGCCAGCTTGTGAGGGCAATCAGCTTATCAAGATCCCACCCCGGCCGGTTATTAATCGTTTCTTCGGGCATCCTGCGTGGATATTCATTGGCCGTTTGAGTTCAAGCTTACAGCCAAGGAGCTGACGAGAATGAGTCAAGCTTTGTCTTGTCCGACTATTGTCCTAACATAATAGAATATCAATGTGTCTTCTACTGCATTCTGAGTCTTGTTCTTCTCCCCAATCGATGCAAGCACTATTGCACATGTAGTACTATGGATTATCGAACGTGATCGGTCAATACCTGCCCGAATCCGAATGGTTTCTCAAATGATGCTCTGTCCTCTCACGATCAGTCCGCTGCACTGCTTTCTGTCACTTAAGACGCCCGGGAATCACATTCTATCAATGATATCTCGATATCATCGGGGGTTATCTCGATCATTTCTAGTCTGGGGAAATATCGTGACTTCTTAAACAAAGAGTCTCTACTACATGTAGGTCTTAATGTGCTTTGGTTGAAGTCGACGTCGCGAGTGACGGTCCTTTGGGTTAGTGTTATTGTCAACTACTAAGAAAAAGTCAAAGGCGAGCCTACACTGGGCACCCCACTACTTCTTGTGGTCTATAGCTCTTCAGATAACTAAGCAGTGAGTGATTGCTCTTCGTCCTCTCAATCCGTGATTTCGACTACTTAACTGTCCGAGTCGGCATCTTCAACACACTCAATCAATTCAGGTCGCCTTTTCAGAGTCTCCGGCATCTCAGAACACAGAAACGCGGAGCGCTCACCTCGGAAACCCGTCTTCTGCTTACCACATCCAGGCAATCACTAGTCCACCGGAAACGGACGACTCACTATGAACAGGCTCGAATCATGTCTAAATCGGTATCCACGGACTCCCAATTCAAGTAGCCAATTCTAAGTCAGCGACTTTTAAGCTTCTTGTATTTAGAGTATCCAAAAGCCCGTCGGACCGACCGGCTATTCTCGTCTTCGAGAAGACATCATCATGGGTAATGTGAATAAAACACCGAACTCACACCAGGTCCGACCCGCGCGCCTTCACCTGAGAAAACATTATCATTCTCGGAAGTACGGAGACGACAGCAGTTTCTCCTCGAGAAGGTCCTTGGTCCGAGCCAGAAGGATTATACGGCCCGAATAGTCTCGTCGTCAGACTCCTCAGGTGGTTGACGGAAGCATATGGCCGTGAATCACCGTACACTGCTTGGCAGCTCGAGTGGGTAAAGAGGTCTGGCACGAGGTGAGGTGCGTTGATAACGTTGAATGGTTTTCGAGCTTGACAATGCATGAGCGCGGTTGTAGTAGGTTCTTATCATACGTGTCGTTATCTACAGAATTTCGGGTGCTCTGGAGTCTGAAGTCTTCTGGATTCCCAGTTTGTCGGCTGACTCGAATTTCTGGACTCGAATCTCCGGTAGCTAGGATCGCGTCTGACTCTTTGACACTATGCATGTAGTATGAGGTTCAACCTCGGAGGAACTCGAAGCACGCAAAATAGGTGGTCTCGGTTCGTTTGATAATGACATCCTCGGCAATAGCGTGATGTCATGTCAGATTATTGACTTGGAGGCGACTAGGAACAGCATATATCTCAACACCCTCTTCCAGCTTGCGAGAACACCTTTCTCGAAAAGCCACAACTTCCTCAGGCCTATCCCGCACCTATTATCAAGTGCCACGTTATTGCGCAGCGAATTCCACATCAATTTACTTTATCAACACTGCTTCGAGAATTGCATTGTTATTTGTACATTGAAACACTACGCATGGTATCACCAAATAAAAATAATCAAATAGAGAGAAAAAGGTTCATCAATCATAGAGGCAAAGAAATGCACAACAGCAGTTGACTTGGACGCAGAAAATAAACCAAAAATCACGAGTGTTCGTCATACAGAACCATGCGAACATGGGCAATGAGCATAAACTTCATAACTAGCATAACTCACATAAAACCGGAATCCGATAGAAAGAGACGAGTCCACCCCGAGGGCATGACAGGTGTTACACCTTAGCAGAAGGCGCCCTCTTCCCAAGTTTCGACCCCTTCTTAGTCTGCGGTGGTAAACTCTGGGCTGCCCTACCACTACCGGCAGTAGCAGAACTCCTACCACCAGCAGGACTAGACGATCGTACTTCCTCCAATGATTTCTTCCCCCCTCGACGTTGTGGTGCTGCACTCCCTGAAGGTTCCATATCGTCCTTAGGTACTTTACGTGCTTGGGTGAAGAAGAGCTTGGCTGATCGGGTGGATATGTTTTCGATGAAGTAGGTGTTGCCTGGTGGAAGGAAAGGTAAGTTGGTGAATAGGGTGCAGGGGGTTTGCGATGCGTACCTCGAGGAGCGATGAACATGCCACCTGTTCCTACGACTTTGCTGACTTCGTGAACTTTGAAATTTACGGCTCCTTCGATTACGTAGAAAATCTATCGTCCGAGGTTAGCAAAACTCGGTATCTCATGTGATAAGATTGTATCTCACATATGTATTATCTTTCGTAGCTTTCGTTGGCTTGCGGCAGTCTGGGGGTATCACAAGTTGTCCAGCAGCAACAAAGTCTGAGTCACCAAAGACTTTCTCGAATAGCCAATCGCTGTTCGCAGCTTTGACGAGAGAGACTCGTTTCGCCGTCCATACCAGCCCTATAAGTGCGTTAGCCGCTGGTATAAAAGTGTGAGAAGTGAACGTACGTCGCACAACCAGTGCTTGTTTGTCCAGATCGTAGACTTCGCCAAATGGATCTGTCGTATCGTCCCATCCCTCTTCAGGGTTGTACACAGCTGTCGCGAGTTTCTCGTCTGCCGTCTTACTCCGTCCGCGATTGTAGCCACGTTTTCTATGACCGAGGGGTTCAGGTTTGTCTGTTGGTATCCGGCGGACTTCTTTGATTGTTGGAACGAGAATGGGCCCGGAAGAGGGCATACGACCGTAGACGACTTTTTCGCCTCGCCACCAATCAAGCGGCTTGAAGCGCTCTCTAGTGCTCCGTCGTACTCCTTCCCGAACGGGCTCTGAAACCGACGGTTAGCACTGGCTGGAGTGTTGGATTCAATGCGGGATGGAATCACCTCGATTCTCTTTCTTCAACTTTGAGGGTTTGGGTTTCTTTTGTTTTTCTGGCTCGTCGGCGAACTTTTGTTTCTTCTTCGGTGGTGGTGATGGTTCTCGTTCCTCCCCTTCGGACTGGTCATTTCCGAAATCGTGGAGGTCCTGCGCAATTTCATCCTCAATTTGTGCATCCTCTTCTTCAATGTCTTCCAGCTGAGCCTTTCGCTTGCCTTTGTCAGTTCGCGGTGGTGACGGCTCTTGTTCCTGCTCCTCTTCTTGTTCTTCTGCCTGTTGGAACTCATCCTCCTCTGGGCCTTCGAAATCCTGATCAATTTGCGCAAAGCTCTTTCGCCGAGGTGAGCTTCGCTGTGGTGTTGGTGAGTGAGGTGGAGGGTCCTGTTGGTCCAAGTCCCCATTCATGTCTGTCGTCGCGGTGACATCGAAAGTATTGTCAAAGTCTCCGTAATCCGCAGGTTCGTTATCCGAGTCCGAGTCCGGCAGAGAGTCCTGAGCAGTCACCGACTTTGAGAGATTTGAAGGACCAGCCTTCGCACTACGCGATACTGAAGCACGCGGACGTGGTGATGGAATATCGTCAAAGTTTACTTCCGAGCTTCGAGCCACTGGCCGTGATGATCCGCCTGTGTTTCTGAGCGTAGGTGTAGAGGGAATGCGCGCATTGGATAGATACCGCACTGGGGCTGAAATGAAATGAACGATGTCAGCAAGCCGATAATTGAGATACGAATGAATACACACTTTCGTCTATGTCCATCGACATCTCACCATCTTCATCGTCCATCTCCGGCTGCTGCGCGGCTGGCGCTGACTTCTTTCTCCTCCTCGGCCTCGGTGGCGTACGTTTGTCAGCCTGTTGCATGACCTGGTCAAACGGCTCAAAGCCGTCCGACGTAGGCTCGACATGGCCAACCGCCATTCCAGTTTTCTTGCCGACTTCCGGATTGTCCCCACGGTACGGTATGTGGGCCTTCTGCATACCGCGCCGTGCAGTGCCAATGCTGCTCTTCCTGGCAGATGAAGGCATTTTCGCGGACGGTAGGGGTGGTGAGCTCGATCGAACGAAGGGCTTGTCTTGATGCGTGAGAAACAAACAACGGACGCGATATTTGGCGCCGTCCCTGGAACCAAATATACGTCACGCGTTTGATTGCCGTAAACTCAATTTGCGATTCCTTCTTCGTTATGCGCGGACGGAGCGTTGTGAGTTCACTTCGTCGATGGGCATCCTCATGCAGTCAACCACATGGCCCCAGGAAGGGAGACAAAGGTGCATTTGGTGCTCATGAATCTTATATTTTACTCACCTCTCTTCCAGTTGTGGTTGGCATGTCAGGCGGCGTTGACTCTTCGGTAACAGCCGCCCTTTTGGCGCAAAAGGTCTAAATTCCAAAATCGCAATTTTTCTCGTGTTAAATGTTCAGCAGGATTATGATCTCTCTGCAGTTTTTATGCGAAACTGGGATACCCGCGACGAGACTGGACTGGACCGAGGCTGTGAATGGGAGAAAGACTGGGAAGATGTCCAGAGGGTCTGCCGAAAGTTGGATATACCGTGTCAAATGGTTGGTATATGCTCCTTTCGATAAGTCCACTCTGACCTTATCGCAGATTGACCTCACTAGGGAATACTGGAATAATGTTTTTCAGCCCGCATTACATCTCTGGGAGACTGGAGCAACGCCAAATCCTGATGTATCATGCAACAGGTCAGTTCCTAGCACATGTCTTTTTCCTCGTGTTGACTGCTTGTATAGGGAGATAAAATTCGGTGCATTGCTAAACCGCCTTCCCATTGCCTCGTCTGGTGAGACATTGCTCGCAACAGGACACTATGCTAGGAATGTCTGGACAACTACCCCAGAAGGTTTATCTCGACCTCAACTCCATTGCGCAAGCTATTCACCCAAGGATCAGTCTTATTATCTCTCTTCAATATCTGAGTCTAGCTTGCGAAGAACGATCTTCCCATTGGGCGAGATCGACAAAACCCAAGTCAGAAAGCTGGCAAGAGAATTCCAGTTACACACCGCCGAACGGGACGAAAGCATGGGTATATGCTTCGTCGGCCAGAAAGCGAGGTTCAGACAGTTCCTTGGTACGTCGCGTTCCCCAAGGTATCTTACCGACACTTACATATCACGAGGGCAGCATCTTATTTGCCTCCCAATCCCGGCCCGATAGTCGACAAAACGACAGGCAAGGTCGTTGGACAACATAAAGGCATCTGGAGCTACACCATCGGCGAGGGTGCCCGAATAGCCGGTGTCCCTGAGCGCCTCTTTGTCTCTGGAAAAGACCCCACGTCCAACACAATCTACGTCGTTCCAGGTCCCGACAACCCCGGATTAGACTGCCACAGTCTCCATGTCCCCGATTTCCACTGGATATGGAGCGACTCACCACCCCCCGAAATTGACTCTGCAGACGGTTATCCTGCACTTGTCAAATATCGGTACCGGATGGATACTCAAGCTTGCCGAGTGTATAGGTGCGTCGCGTCTCCTTTCTGCCAACGTCAGCGCCACTGATCGCCCTTCGTGGAAATAGACTTCCACACAATGGTCATATCAGAATAGACTTCGACAAAACTGGAAAATCTGCTTCTCCAGGCCAAGTTGCCGCCTTGTACAACGGTACTTGGTGCTTAGGTTGCGGTATCATAGAACGGACATCGTAATATACGCATTCAGCTTGGTGATTCCCTGTCATCTCCCCAACTCGACTGCAATAAAACCAAGTTGACCTGAAGTTGACGATATAATCAAATTTATCCGACATCAGCGCGATCCTGGGATTACATGTGCCCCTGGGAACATACTAGCAGTAGAGCGACATCCACCCGTCCCCTACACATTCCCCACTCTTCCAACATACCACCACCCTCGGCTCAATCACACAAGTAAGTAAACCAGCTTTTCTCAGCCACAATCTCTCATTCAAGCTTCCTCAGATCACAATGACCGCCGCCATAGATACTTTACCGCCAGAACTACTCCTTATGATATTCAAGCTCTTATGCTTCAATCATAACATCAGCGACACTCGAACAACTATTCGTATATCACACGTTTCACGTTCTTGGCGTCGCCTCTGTCTCGCCTCACCGGCACTCTGGGCAAACATCGCATACTATTCAGCAATCGGCTATCGCCACAACTATGTGGCACTACAAAAAGTCATGACATATATCGGACGATCAGGAACTAGTCCTCTAACCCTCGTTCTCGAGATCTACTCTCGTGAAGACGAAGGTTTTCAAATCATCTGCGAACACACCAAGCGATGGAAATCCCTCTCTTTACGATGCACACAGCATCTCATGCCAACCATAAGCACGCTCCTCCGCAGAGCGTCTGTGCCACTCCTCGAATACCTTTGCGTTGAGGGTGTCCCTACAGGTCGTAATCAAGACGAAGACACTTCTGGACCATCACCCGCATCCACTGGTGATGGTCCTTACAATATATTCTCCGCAGGTTCACCGAGTTTACACTCGTTGGAACTGCGTAACGGAGCAGTATATTACATGCGCCCTATACACCTCGAAACAATCACCACGCTACACTTCCGTAGCGCATTCAACGATCTCGAGTTAACGCCCTCCGAACTTCGCGCGTTACTCACCATTCCAAACCTTACGACACTCACCATTCTCACCGAATTCTGGGAACTCATACCCGACGTCGCAGAAATCTCACGTTCCAGGATCATCATGCCCAAACTCCGTTATCTCGGTATTCGTGGGCAATATGGTAGTGACTATGAAGTGATGAGAATATTCGCTACAATTTCGATACCTCTTGTTGAGGTGTTGATGTTGCAGAATATCAGCGGGACGAGTCTTTATGATCCTCCCGTTGACATCGAGTGTCGTGAGGTGGAGGTCTTTGAGAGTTTGCATACGCTTATTGTGGTTGAGAACTGCGATATCTCGACGGCTTTACATCCACTTCTTGCTCAAACTTGCCAAAGAATCAGAGAGATCGTGTTTGACACCGGTGCTTCTGATTTACCCGCTATTGCTAGTGTGTTGTTACCACTAGCTGAAGATGGCGACCTTCCACCGAGACCTCCCATCGTGTTTCCGGAGCTTCAGACGATCGCGTTTCGGTCGGTGGATAGGCATGATGCCCAACATTTGATGGCGCTGATACCTGGATGGGCGGAGCAGGGAAGAGGGATTGAGGGCGTTGTTTTAGGGTTAGAGGTGGCAAATTTCTGGATGAAGAGTGGACATGGTGATTGGTTGAAGGAAATGAAAATGGAGATTCACGTCGAGGATCATGTCGATCCGAGCGCGCCGATGTGGAAGAAGCCTAGGAGGAAGCTGATCTGGAAGCCCGGAGATGACGATGAACAAACATTAGGTTCAGATGAAGGCATAAAAGGCCCAAGATCGTACGACGACGACGGGACACTAACGTACAAGGATATATCATCCACGGCATCACAGATGGAATAAGACGGCATTCAAATCGACAAGAAAGGAGGTGAGCAAAAGCGTAATCATGGGTAGAGAATTCGAAAGTAATATGGCCAACTACAGTATCATTTTTCAGCACAGCGCGAGCTTCAGCCAAGATACGTATAGTAGCTTGGTATAATCCTTAACACCTCCTCCACATACCACAGCCTATCAAACTTCGCGTTCTTCTTTTTCTTCTTCTTGGGATCTTGCGGCTCAAAGTCTTCGTTACGAGCCAATTGGACCCAGGTACAAAGGCACCCCATACCGACGGAGAAGAGGTCAATGTACGCTGGGTCAATGAGGACACTGATGTCGTCCTTGTGCGGATCGAAGGGCGGCAAAACACTTTGCACGGGAATAGGTGCCGGGGCAGCCTCCCCACCTTCGGCCGCACTCTCCGTCTTGACCAGACCACGCGACGTTTCCAGGATCTTCGGCATAGAGAGATGCGGTTCCTCTCCTTTGTTCCAATTCACCCATGGCTCGAAGACAATGGCGCCAAACGTCCTTCGCAAGGTGCCCTCAACTGCATCGGGGCTCAAGCCTTTGGAGAGCGGGAACTTGGCCGTGTCAGCTGACGGAGGGATCACAGCCTTGATCCTGCGGACGGAAGACTCCACAATACCAGTCGTATGTGTGAGAGGAAAGGCGCTGGGACCGATGAGAGTAACGAGATTGGGCGGTTGATATGTGTTCCAATTGTCGCCGTTGTTTTCTGCCTGCTCAGCTTCTGTTTGATCATTCGCATCGGGAGCTGGCCCTTCCGGCTCGACGTCAGCCTCATCCTCCTCATCTACGGGGACTGTGACCATCCTTGCATCCCAGCCATCATTCTCGTTGTCCCAACCACCGCTACCCCAGTCACCGTTACCAGAACCCCAAGCACCATCGGCCGAGACGTCAGCAGTACTGATGTCGTTTGCACCTCCGTCCTCCGGTTCCGCAGCCTGGTTAGCGTTTACTTCTCCATCATCAGCCCCTTCTTCTACCGGCGAGAAACCCCTGAATACGTAAACCTCCGCCTTGGTTCCCCATTGGCCTTTACACGCCTTGTGAAAATCATCCGGCCAGACCTTTGCCAGCCTAGAGGTGAGGGGTAACTCCTTCAACGCTAGGTCTATCACACGACGCGTCGATTCGTGTTTCATCGCGTTTTCCTCGCGTTTTGGGAGGATGTGATTGTCAATCAGGTAGTTGATGAAGAAGCGCATGAGGATCGGCGCGCCGGTTAGATTAACGTCAGTCCTAGATATATGAGATTAGATAATTGGAAATAAAACTCAATAGATAATGGCGCGTACCAGATGATACCACGATCACGGGCGTAGGACGAGAGGAATACTTTGAGCATGAGCGCGGGATCTTTGAGGAATTCCTCGCCTCTTGCTTGAGCTTTCAGGGAAGTTTCCATTGCTTTCAGATTCTTAGGATCTATAATCCCAGCCGATGGATCATCGTCATTATCATTATCGCCCATATCAATGTCGGAATCCGAATCATCGTCTTTCTTTTCTTTGGCTTGAACGTCCGATTTTAGGCCACTACTATCGGCTGTCAAAGGAATGCCAGCGAAACGAAGAAACTAGTAAGAAAGAGGTCAACGATGCTACGTCGACTAGATACGAAAATATACCTACCTCTCCCCAGACGAACACTGGGCCGGACTGTTTGAGAGCCGGAGGCCAAGGTCGAAGAGTCTTAAAATCGTAGGCTCCTTGACAGAGAAGATCATAAGCGGAGGAATACCTGCTCAAAGTAACAAATGTGAACGACGCGTCCGAGATCAGACCTGATAGCACTCAACGGTTCGTAGCCCTGATGCGGGCGAAAAGTTGCTTCTCTTTCTTCCCAATAGTCTTCCCAGTCCATGGCTGTGGGGCCCGCGCCGGAGTTCGCGATTTTCTTCTTTCTCCTTTTCTTTCCAGGGCCACCATTAGCGTTGAATTTGGTCCTCTTCGTTTCAGTTTTACACCAATCAGTCGAGTGAATGCTGCCCAGAAGGACTGTTGGCACGCCCAACGCGTCTACTTCCGTTTCATTATCATCTCCAGGCTGCACTCTGATACCTTTCTCACTGAAATCCTTGAATGGTGTAATCACGACGCCATCAGGGATCTCCGGAAAGGGCGGAAATCTAACTAAGAATTCAGTGGTATTATTCGCACTCGTATTTGTAGCAGGAGGTTGGGATAGATTGGACGTCACAGTGACGGGAAAAGTTGTAGAAGTGATATCAGTGGCCATTGTCAATCCGACTTAGGGTTGTGTATGAGGAGAGTAGACTTGGTCAATGGCGTTGGTAGTGCAATCGACCGAGACTGCAGCTAATGCACTGAAAGACGGATCGTGGTCACTGGGAAAGAGCTGATCACACGCGTTCGCCTTATATATCGAGTCACTCGGAGATTTCCGCGTTCTACTCTAAACCTTAAGCTCGATTGCTCATCCGACTTCCACTGGTTCCTTGAGTTTCTAGAGCTTTCTGAACCCTCATGAACGTGACAATTTTTACTGGTCATTTGCTCTAGCCACTCCATGCACAACAACTCAGGTATGTAAATGGCTTGACTACTACGGCCATATACTTGGACAGAAATTTCCCTATTAACGAGAACTAGGAGATCCCTGAAGGACGCTTCAGATAATGCGACATGCACTGTCCTGCGTACCCGTGAAGTCATACTCTGCTACGCCACGTTCTTGGAAGTATTTCCATCTACCGGGAACAGGGCTTTTTCGTGGCCCCCTGTTCTTTCCAGAAGTCGTCACAATATTGATCCTTGGATACAGGTAGTTCTGGTTCGATAAGCCGCATAACTCTGCCAGACGTAAGACGTTGCTCGCGGCATGATCGAGTTCAATATTGTACATGTCGCCTGTCTCCACGAAGTACATAATAAAATCAAGAAAACGGCCCCGATGATTTCTCCTTCGGGGCGAGGACTTTCAGACCCAGGGCGGGTACCAGTATCGCATGCTTTAAAAGACATACCTTAACTATTTTCCTACCTCGTTCATGACATGATACTCGGCTATTTCCTCGTCGAATAGGCTTGGGATGATGAGTTCGACACGAGCTCCGACGCTCCGAAACCACTGACTAAAGACTGTATCTCAGGATTGGATGGTCCCGCGGTAGGCCATGAGCGCTGAGCACTAGGGTATGGGTATTCTACAGCGGTGAGTACTCCAACAAACCTTAAAATCCTCTTCTTAGTCTGTTCAAGAATGTCAGAACTCCGGTGTATGTCTACTTATTTGGAAGGAACTGCGACTGACATGTTCCAAATGTTTGTAAGGCTCGAGTCGAGGTCCAGCAACAATCGCAATGCGTATGGGCATCAATTAGCCTGCGGGACGATACTTCCTGGGAGAGTGCTATGGCGGGAGGAGGTAGGACAATGGTTGTGTCAGCCGAAAGATTCCTACACGGACAACAACCCATGAGTACGATGAAGGTGGTTTGTGCTGCGTTGGAAATTGGGGGAAGAGCACGAGACTGCGAAGCGTCTCTGAGCCGAGAGGTTCCATAGGTTCTCTCCTAGCAAAAAGGAGCCTGAACTATAGCTGAAGTTTTCAGTGGCAACGATGTTCGGACTCGTACAACCGAATGTCGCCTGAGACATGTGCATGAATAAGGACGTCAGTGACATCAGAGACTCGCAAAACTTGATATACACTCAAGAGCACTTAAGTGACCCGCTTCCTCACGAGTGACAGTAGCACCCTACATAGTAAAAGTCCAAAACGCACCTGCTGCGCCCATCCTCCCAAGCCGCGTGATGATCAATCCAATGGCCACTTTTCCATTCTGCCAGCCAACATGATGTAATCCTCTAACCCTACATTGACTCCGTCATCTCTCTAACATCGCTTGATCATGTCCTCTCCGCATGACCAGGTCTGGCCCGATACCATCAACCCATTCCACCGCATCCATTTTGAGGTCAACTGAATATGTTTCTTTCCCATCCTTCCCGCACCAATCGAAGTCGACCGGCACAGCACGATCTCCCTCCAAAAAGATGTTTGGCTCCCGAAGATCCCCAAATACAAGCTCTTCCCTGTGTAACGGCTCGAGTGCCGTCTCCAGCTTCGAGCACTATCTCTCAGACAGCATTTCCCTCAACGGCATCTTCCCGTCAACGTAGTCCATCACGATCATAAACCTACCACCGTACTTCGATGGGCTAAATGGCATAAAAATGGGGCAAAACTTTCGCCGTCTCTCTCCTCTGCAAGCAACCGATGAGCAGCTTCACAGTATTGAGCCGCAAACTTCACCACCCGGAATTCCTACTTTTCTTCATCTGGCCCAAGCCGCTCTACGTACGAAAATTTCCGGCCGTTGTTTTCACAGATGGAAGGAAACCCACATACTCCATCTCCAACAGATGTCGGTAGTGCCTTGTAATATTCACGAAGCAATCTGCCCGCTCTGTCCAAGCAATAGAAACCGCGTTCTAGCCGTGATAAGGTGCGATTCCTGCCAGCATGCATGTAGTCTGTTGGCGGCTCTGCTATTGGCGCCCCCTATACAGGCCCAAGCTCCTGCAATGGCGACAAGCATAGTAGGGCAATAACAGATTTGTCGAATCTGAGCATCTGTCGGTGCAAACCATCAGCAACACTTCACAAGCGCGTGTTCCTGCCACGTACACCTTTTATGCGACCAGTATAGTTGGTATGAAAAGGTTGCTTGAAGAAAAGGGTCCAAACCACCTGTGCCGACTTCATTCTTCGGTTTGAAGATAAGCAGACAAGCGTTGAACAGGGATCATGTGAAAGTATCATTCCCGCCGCTCTGCACCTTTCTGGACGCCGCGACCATGAGCTGTCCACCGACAAGTTTGTCCAGAGCCGTTTTGATCTTGTCCAGCCTCTCCTCTTCGTTGTAGATGTCGGTACCGAGTCTACTTAACTCCTGGACTGCAACTCGTACACGGAGCGGAATTGGTTCGTTACCTTCCAGGCTCCTCTCAAACTCACTGAAGACAGGATGGAACAGGCCAATTGGAGGGCCAGTCCTGTCAGGTAGCCGCTCGCTGTACACTGGAGCCTTCTGCTGATGCGATCTGAAATTCGCAGGTTTCGAATTATGAGAAGGTGTTAAACCAAATTCCATAACCGCTTCAGCATTGGCATTCTGTTCTGGAGATTGGTTCAGTCTAAACACTAGAAATATGGAGGGATCGACCAACTTTCCAAGTATTATGAACGCTTCGACGGCATGATGCTCCCCACCTCATGGTTCGCTGATCGATCATGCCTGCGCTTGATACCAAGGTCTGAAACAGAACAAGTGCTTAGTCAAAGCAATCAAAGCGGGAAAGTAGGAGCGCAATAGTGGTTGTTCAGGTAAGGTAGGCGTTGTACCAGAACATGGACTGTCCGAGTTCTCTGGCCACGGTCCCTCCTTGCGAATTTTGCACCCCGAGTAAAGCTGAAAAGCGCCCTCTTCTTGTCCATGTTCCCAGGAGGTTGATATATGAGCCGGATGGTCCTGAGGAAGCCCGGTGTCATCTCCCTGGTTGGTCGTGGATTGCACAGTTTCCACTGTGAGATGTGGGCCTCGACACCCTCCAGATCGTTCGGTTTGATTTCCTCCCTTAGATCTTCATTTTCATCGTCGCTTTCAAGAGACACCTTGAAGGCCGATCCAATAGCCACGTTCTCATAATTGATGAGGAGACACCTAACTGTGATAGGTGACATGATAGTGGTTAGGGTCAAGCAAACATACACAGCCACATTTCCACCTTTCTTCTCCACCATCAACAACGGCAGCAACCTCCACCTTCCACGGACCATCAAGGTATGACAATGAAGGTGCTACACCAACTCTGCCATAGGTGTTTGTAACCAACTTATTTTGGTGGTTCCCTACGTTTCGCGCATTTGAAGCCTTCAAAACCGTCGCATTGACTTTCAAGCAAGGAGATAGGAGCCTGTGGTGGCTCTGGGAGACCCTGCGTAGACGGGATGCATCCAGTGCGTCTCTCCCACCCCATGCTTATGCTGAATCTCTCGTGTTAGACCACAAGATCCTCGTCCATCCCGGAACGCGTGCCGCCCAAACTCCAGAATAACAGAACCAATCTAATCGAACTGGTATTGGTAGAAATGACTCCACATCGTCTCTTAGGCTTACCTTCTGCAATAAGAATGGATTATCTACCGCTAGCATAGACGCAAGGCCGAATACTATTACAACCACAAGAGTCTGATAGACTTTTTCTACGTGCTGGACTGAGTCCACAGTCCCGGGCTGACTGAGGTCAGGATCTTGCCGAGCGACAACAGAATCCTTCAATGCTTGATTGCTTCAATGATGCTTTGAGCATCCTGCAATGTTCCCGAGAAGTCGTAACTTCTCGCGCCCCGTTCCTGAAAGTATTTCCATGCACTAGGGACTGGGTTTCTTCTCCCTTCTGTGACAGTCGTGACGAGACTGATCTTGGGATACAGAGAGTTCGTCGATGTCCCACAGAGTCTAGCCAATTGTGGCGCTTTGCTCGCAGCGGAGCTCAATCTAATCCTATAAGGCTGGTCTGTGGCTTCGGTGAAGTAAATTATACGATCGATTCGGAGTGGTCGACTCCGATGTCTCTCTCTTCAATAGCGTGTACGGACCATCTTTAGTGTCTCGGTGAATGCTTACAGAGTCTGATAACATACCTTAACCATTCTTCGACCCTATCCATGACATCGTTTTCGGTTGTGCCGGACTCGGAGTCATCAAACAAAGTTGGAATAATAAGTTCGACTTTGACTCCTAGATAATCGATCGAGTATGACTGGATTTGTGTTCTACCCAAGCCCCGCAGCGGCGTTTCCTGGTATGGGTCGCAATATTCCTCGCCTATCAGTATCCGCGCGAACTATGCGGAGGGATTAAAAAAGTATAGGGTCGTTGAAGATACGAATGCGACTCACTTGGGGTATGCTAGAGCCCACTGGTCCCAAGAGTCTAGGTAAGAGAGATGAGTTTCCTATGTCAGTGATGATCATGGAATTGAAATCACGACTCACAGGACTGAGATCTCAAGGGATGTCCTGGAAGGCGAAGTTACAGTAGATTTCTCGGATCCAGGATGACTGAAGCAACTACCCATCCTAGCCTTCTTGAGTAGTGGATCGAGGTGAGCGCAAGAGATGACAGAGTCTGAAACCTTGTAGTGTTATGGAGTCGGTTTGAATGCCTTTTAAGCCTTCGAATAGTTCCAGGAAGCTCGCGGGGAAAATAGCCTAAAAACGGTTTTGTTTTGAGAAAATCAACTCCTATTTCTCGAAGGCCCTGCAAGCGATGGATCAAGAGACAACGGGCCTTCTAAACAACTCTACGGGAATGAGACAGTCGCCCCCTTGAAAATGATCCTGATTGTTGCTACGAGTCGAAAGCTCAGATAGCTTGGAGCTACGATCGAGGGGACCACCGCGGCCCAAGGTATGGTTCTATGACAGCTCTCTCTTCCGGACGCCTCGACTAATGGTATCGCAAGGTGACAACTGATGCTTAGCTGGTGCTATGGCTCTATACTGATCCGACCTCGAACTTGAATGAAGCCTATTCCTAGTTTAGCTGAGTTTCCTGTCTAGTGCCTCGGAATTAATGGTTTCTCGATGATTTCTCTCATCGATTTACTAATGTTGTTGGGGTAATCTTGATGTTTCGTGCTCTCTGGGCTAAAAGGCCAGATTCCTGCTAGTTAGTGTGACTTGAGCCATAAGGGGGGTGAGTAGCTGCAACTTCGATTTCAACAAAATTCCAGACTTTTCGGAGAATTTCTCTGATGCCAGATAATTGTGACCATCGATCAACAGTAATTATCCAATACGGATTGGTAGTACGGCTGCTCTACCGATTTCAGTTTTTCAACTTGGTTTTACAGTTGGCAGGGTCTTGCTCGTCAACAGCGTTCAAAAGCGTCGAGTATACGTTTTAATGGCTAAGTGTAGGCCAAATTAAATATTGCGTAAAGTACGACCACAGTACGACTCCTAGAAGCTGGTAGTGACTCAGACAGTGCAATAGAGTATGAGGTCGGAACTTCAACGGAAAGCCTTTCGCATACACCGATGTCAAGGACTATCACTGAGCAGAAAGCCTCTCTCATATACCGATGTCAAGGACTATTGTTGCGTAGTTTCCGGGAATCTGTGGTGCAAGATCAGCGAGAATGGTTCATCATGCAACAAATGCCACAACGTCAACCATGTACGCGTACACGAAGAGCCACGGTCCAATAAAAGACTGAGAGTTATTCCTATTCAGGAATGAGGCTTCTTGAATCTTGAACAAATCTTGAATCCACCTTATCCGAGATTCAAAGTCAAATATCTTTCAGGAACAAGAGGCTTGATGGTTGCTGTTCCTCGAGAACGTTTGTGGTGTAGGTATTGAAAACTAGTAGATAAGATAAAGAAATGCCTCGAGTACTAAGCAGGTGCCAGTCAGTGAAACCTTGACATAAAATTGGGACAATTCAATTCGACCACAGCTTTTCTCAGCAGCCAAAACATCAATATTTTTTCAATTCCATTCTTCACCGCTTTCTTGAGTCTTGGCTTTTAGTGCGGTACATGTGTTAGCGCTGGATTATATACATCAGGCGATAGTGCTAGTGATGACCGACTCGGAAGAGGGCTTTAGGCCGTGCACAGTGGTTACCACAAAGTAGCCCAGTAGGACATGTAGACATGAGATTTTTCATTTCATCTCACTGGCCTTATTCCGCATCTAGTGGAAAGCAGCTTTGGAAAATACATTCTCCGTCTACGAGAAGCGAGCTTAAGGACGGTGGAGATTAGGTAGGCACTGTTTACAGCTTCGGGGACCCATCGTCAAAGAAGTACTTCTTATGACAGATCTTTTGGCACGAGCCCCTATCAAGAGTCAAGACAATAAGACAACTCAGCGCGTAGTTCGTCGCAGTCGGGTCACCGAAAGAGTAGTGGACACCTAGACTCATAATCGAGCTCTCCCAAACATTGCAATCCGACGAAACACTCGAGCCTCAAATAGTACATACTCATGAGGATTACTACGGCGAGACTGGGGACATGACCGAGGTAGGGTCTGTCAACACGAGCCAGCGTGAAGAGTGCTCCTCGTTCCCTTGAGAGACTTCGGCTTATCGGTTTGAATGCTCATAAGCTATTGAAAATAAACTATGACTCTAGGAAAATCACGCAAACTCGAACTGTCATAGGTATATCGAACCACTTCTTCTTCACAGCTCCATACTTCGTCCCACGTCGAGGAACCAAAGCTATCACCCACCCGCGCCAGCCCCCAGTGAACGGTGACCGTCCTTACTGCCGTACGCCTGAAATATGTCTTTGGTATTCTACTCTGTTGCAAGGAGTCTAGGCACCAGTAACGACCATTGAAACCACGCTGCTAAGAAGGTACCACGGTCCTCACTTCCATTGTCACCGCTTGAGCGACATCTTGAGCCTCGGATCCCTGCAGAACATCAACAAAAATATAAAGTAGCAATCATGCCGCACCAAGTCATGATTGTAATCCTCGTCGTCGGAGACATCTAGACTCCATCTGGGAAATCCAAAAAGTTGGTGCAGGGCATTGTTCAGATTTTGGGACCTAGGGTATGAAACATGGGGGCTGATGAACAGTGGAGGGAAGTTTGGGGAAGTTGACGGTAGGGAGGGAAATTTCAAATCAGCTCAAGAGTTTCGACTATATGAAATCAGCACTGCCACTAGTAGCAGGCTTCTTACTGCTTCCGATGTAGATGCAACAGGACTCACATCTGCATCTCCCGCCAAAACCGAGTGCTGACTAACGACTTCGCGAGGCCGCGCATCCACT
Source organism: Leucocoprinus birnbaumii (assembly GCA_027627405.1). Classification (NCBI taxonomy): domain Eukaryota; kingdom Fungi; phylum Basidiomycota; class Agaricomycetes; order Agaricales; family Agaricaceae; genus Leucocoprinus; species Leucocoprinus birnbaumii. The sequence continues at coordinate 3,054 of JANIEX010000458.1, read as the reverse complement.
CGCATTTAGCGATTCAAATAATCAAGCCTGCTTGCCGAGGAAATTGTGCAATTTGCTCGTCAGGATGACTACGGTTGACTGACTCCCTCCCCGAGAGGTATCGTTGGAACAAAATTAATAACGAGGAACCAAAATGTCATACGATAAATACATGTGAGATCTCGAGCTGAACAAGAGAATCAAGTCATCAACAAAAAGAGTCAAAAAAAATTGCAAAGTCAAAGCATTTGAACAACAGAAACCATGGATATGTGTATGGAGAGACCAACCAACTTCGTAAAAGTTACGAGGGGAGGAGTAGGCATGTAGAGAGAGAAGTAGGCAAAAGCGAGAATCCGTGCACGGGAGGCAGGAAAGACAAGAAATCAGACGCTCTTCCTAAACACCTACCCGTAGTCATCTCCCATACTCAGAAAAACCCAGAACCAGGGAAAAACTGAGACGACCCCTGCCCTCTCCTCACTTCCACTTCCAAGAACACTCATCCCCAACGTCTCCCCTCCTCCTCCAACACTCCCCTTCTTAAAACTCCCACTCCTCCTATGTCCCTTCCCCTTGTCTCTCTCTCTTTCCTGCTCCCGCTCCCTCTCCTTCTCCTTCGCAGCAACGAACTTCTTATGCAACCCAACTTCCTCACCCTCCTCTCCCTCTTCCTCACTCTCAGCACCACCTTCCTTCGCATTCCAAACCCTACTCTTCATGTTCATCTCTGCACTAGTCTTCCTCCTCAGCTGTCCCTTCGAGGGATCCTGATGCTGTTGTTGTTGTTGTTGCGGAACGCGATTATTTGATGCAGCTTCAGGCTCAAGTTGCAACGAAGGTGTAGGCGAAGGCGATCGTGACGATAATCGCATGCTAGGATCAATAGGTCCAGGTTCAGACGTTAATCGTGAAGTGGTTGTCGTGGACTGATGTGGCTCTTCGGCATAACTGAGTTGGAACGGATCAAGGTCCTCCGTTTCCGTGGTCCCTGGCTGAGGCGGAGGTGAGAGTGCACGGCCAGTAGCAGCGCGCGAAATAGCGGCGATATGAGGAGGTGGAGATACGGCATGGTGAAGATGGGATGGTGGGGGTGAGATGGTGGGCACATGAGGTGGTAAAGAGGCGGGAGGCGGCTGATGTCTTAGAGGGCCACGAGCGTCAGGTGGTGGAGGTCCTCGATGATGACGAGGATCATGGTGATGGTGGTGGTCGTTATGATGTCGCTGTTGAGGTAAAGGTGTCGTGCGGTGCGTTGTACGAGGCGAGAGTGGCAATATTTCCTCAGGCTGCGAAGCGCGTCCTCGTCGAGACTGACGTGCCTGGGCCTGGGCGGTGGGAGCTGGTTCCGGGGTCTGATTCTGTTCCTCCTCTTCAAACTGTTGGGTCGATTGTTAGCATATACTACAAAGATACCGCATATAATCACTTACGATAATGAAAACCTCTTCTCGTTTCCTCTCACCAATATCCTTATCTATACAATAACAAAGGAACAATGTGTCCGCTGCATCCAGTACCAAGCCCGTGCAAAACCGTCCTACCAGTGCGGTCACTGCACCAGATAGAACTGAGGCTCCCAGGGCTGAAGGAGGCGAGTCCAAGGTGTGAGCGACAAAGAGATACGTCGACAACGCAAAAGGGAATGAAAGCGTCAGAGGCGCGACTGCCAGAAGTGCAAGTTGGGCTGTATGGAGAAGAACCGTCAGAAGGTGCATCAATTTTGCCTCACAGTCGAAATAACTTACGTTCAGTACTGGGCTTCTTCGATTCTTCCTCAGCTTTCGCTTCCAGGGCTTCAGTCAGTGCCCTTGCACGACGTGCACTCGACATAAATGGATCTCCAGTCAACCCAACATATACCAACGCGTACTTGCTCAACGCGGTGGTGACACCATCTAGGTATCCAACAGCCAACTTGATGCCGTTGATAACGAGGCGCGCATTTGGCGGGAGGTGTTTGGGTAATTGGTCCAGGAGAAGCGTAAAGAGCGTAAGGATGCGTATGATCGTGAGGAGTAGTGCAGATAGGCAGATCGAGCCCAATGATGGGCCTGTGGCGCGGACTGTAGCAGCACGGATGGTATGTGTATCCATCGGGAGTGGAGCTAGGGCATCTGGACTATACAAAGAGTCAGATCTATCAGTTTCAAAAACTTGATAACGGTTATCAACAACATACTCGGCAAAGTACCATGCTCCGATAACACTCGCAACAGACGTCCTCAGCATACCTCTTGCAACGCCCCAACTCCACAGCCAGATAGAGGCTGCACCGAAAATGGCCCAATTGGCCCATACATAGAGTTTGCCTTCGATTACGGAATCACCCGTGTATTTGCCCTGGTATCCGTACAGGAGTAGTCGGAAAACCAGAGTTAAGAAGGGGATGGAGCCGATTAAGGTTATGAGTAGAATCGCAGGCGATAAAGCCAGAAGAAAGGGGTTCGCAAGGAGGAGGTGCGTGGTGAGCGTTAGAGTCGAAGAAGTGACTTGCAGTTCACGAGGTAAATTGAGAAGTTTCCGGCCGGTGAAGAGTGATAACACCAGTGGGATAATTGCAAAGAGACGGAGACTGTCAGAAGTTAGTCAGTCAAGAGTTCTGTGGTGCTAAGAAGAAGCAGAAGAGGGGAACCAGTCTAAACTCACCCAGTAGTTTCACCCCATGTTGGGACTTCTTTCGCCTGTGCATCCCACATAAAGCTTCCTACGAACGCCCAGACAGAAGATATGAAGAGTGTTGCAGGGGCAAAAACGGACGTCACGATCATGACTGGTTTGGCGAAGATGCCTAATAGGAAGATGTGTGCATAAGCAACAAATGCGCTTGAGACAGTTAAAATGGTTAATAGTGGGATGGTGTGTAAAAAGGTTGCATAGGGGAGGGGAGATCTCCGGTATTCGGGCTTGGATGGAAGGAATAATAGTAGGATAGTGAAGAAGAGACATATTGATACACCAGTGAGCCACAATGCGGTCCAGATGAAATCGTTGTATTTGCGTCGATGTCTGGGTGTGTGTCGCGGGTCTGGGAGTGAAAACACATCTATAGGTCGTGTGGTGCCATCCCTCGGC
>JANIEX010000457.1:0-30866 GCA_027627405.1 Leucocoprinus birnbaumii | reverse complement strand
AGTGGAGGACGCTGTGGCGCTATCCGTAGAAGGAGGGGGACATCTCCCTACTGCGAGGAGACATTGAGGCAGCGAGAGTGGACTGTGGGTTACCGAGGCCAGGTATCTCGTCCGGACTTGTGGTGTCCTGGTTTCGCAACGACGATTCGGGAGTTTGTACTTTGGAGGAATGAGCCTCCACCTATCAAGAAAAGTGAGTAGAGGTCAGAGGATGGAACCGAGCTGCTCACCTGATTAATTGGGCCTATGCTGTTCAAGAAACTTTCTACGGTGGAGGTGGCAGCAGACGGGACCATTGTAATATCAGAGTCGCCAGGGTGACTGGCAGGTGTGCTCGGTTCGCTTGGAGGCTTGGCTTTGCGAGTCGCTTGAGCCGCTTTTTTGCGGGCCAGTAACTCTTGACGTCGTTGCCGCTCCATATCCTGTAACTCTTGAGGAGTGGGGCTCACAAGCGCGGTTGATGAGTCCAAAGCCGAGACGGGATAAGAAGCAGACTCTGCATTATGCATCGCATGCTCCGAATAGTCCTCGCTCGGTTCACGAAGGTGTGGTGTGAAACGAGTTCCAGAAATGGGATCAACGCGATAAGGTGAACCTGTCGATGATGACACGTCCGTTTCGTGAGGGCCATCCAGATCAGGTGGAAGTTTGAGTTGCAGTTCAGTGAAGACGCAAATGATCAAATCTTTACTGAGGCCGCAATCAACGAGGTAACTAGGTGGAACCCCCCAACCAAGGAGATCGAGGACAATATCCTTTGCTGCGGTATATTCCATCCCTGTCACTGGAGAGGAAATCGAGTGAGAAGATGGCATTTACTCAAATGAAAAGGACAGACTGATTAGCCCAGGATAAATTTCATGGCGGTCCGTATAAAATCGGTCTTGCTCATCGAGGCGGTATGTCTCTTGACGAGATCTATCATAATCGCCCTGCCATTGACTTTCCTCGGGCGGGACATCATAATATGCTGGAGATGCTGATTCTTGATCAAGGTCCGAAAGCGGGTAAGAGGGTCCTTCAACAAATGGAGCAGAAGTAGAAGGGGATTTGGAAGCAGGCGATTGGGGCATAGAAAGCCTGGCCAGGAGCGCAGGTGCGGGAGATCCCAGATGCGGCGAGACAGATTTTGACTTTGACGGGCGATCAATTTGAGCAAGAATGGCATCATCGGTTTGCATGGGCACCAGTTTTGACGAGGTAGTTTCTGTTTGCGGGGGCTCTTCGTCACTGATTTCGCCCTCTTCTCGCATATCCACGTCCGTAGCAATGACAGTCTGCCGTGGAGGTGGAACATCTTGCACAGCGCTAGTTGACGGAGAGAGCGCCTGAGGAAGGGCCTGTGCTGAGTCAGATGTACTATCATCCTGGCCGTAATCAAGCTGGAGAGTATCCTGAGGAACAGGTCTGGCTATTGGTGTCTCTTGAGTTTGTCCAGGTGCGGGACGCCGCCGTTTGCCCGACTTGAGAGTCCTAAGGGCTGCAGCTCGGAGCGATGACGCATCAGAAGGAGAGTCAGGAGCGATCATCGTTGGTCCTGGTGACGAAGAAGCTGCCATCGTAGCGGAAAGGATAGATATCAAGTAGTCGGAGAAATCGCAGAGGTAGAAGGTCGGCTAGAAAAGAGTTATGTGCGTGTGGTGGAGGGAAACAAGGCCAGGATAGAAATCATTGCCACAACTTCTGTAGGCCACGTGCACTTTACATACCACGCCTGCGCACGGACCATCTTAACTCAATAACTTCCCCACTACCTCGCAAGCAATAATAGCCATCGTCATGCTATCTCAAACAGCTATCGGCGGATCATATGCACCTGAGTCATGGACTGGAGTATTCCTATCTTTATGCGCACTGTGAATATCTCTACTACATTTTCGGTATCTTCTGGACGCCCATCGAATACATACTACCCCATGATTGTGCCCCAGCCCTTGACTCGGCTTTGTGAACATCTTTGGTACTCTCTATGTTCTCTTTTACTTATGCATCACTCTACGTTAGACTTCTCTCACTTGCTTTACCAAGTAACTGGCGCGGTCGTACTTTCTACCTGTGACCGATGCAGATCTCTAGATTCTGCTAGCCTCGGTCCTCTAGTCTATCCTTTGAACTACCACTCAACCCTAATTCTAGTGCCCATCAACTACTTATGGCGTTGAAGATTTTTTGATCTCCCATGGGAGCGAACCTTGAGTTTTTCTCTTCATTTGGACTGTATTGCTGTTAACGTCTACATTCAGTTCTGGTGTCTGATTCAATCTCAGTGCAAAAGCAACCGCGATCAAACTCTGTAATTGGCCAGATAGTCGAGCGTTCTATAATGACGGCGAACAGTATCTTCTACTCACTTGGAATCAACCGCTCGAGTTCATCAGCATAAAAGCCGCGAGACTGGATCGAAATAGCAGCTGGCACACAACTGATCTTTTTAAATCATCCACATGCCATCTCGTGAGATGTCCGCAGTCGTACTACTCGAAATCAACTGCAGCCCTCGTCGCTCGGCGGCGTACCTTACAGATGTGCTACATAAGAATGATACCAAGCAGAGATGCCAAAGAGCTTGGCCATAATCGGCATTCGGTTTCCCATTCGGGATCTAGAGGAAGACATGTCGATATCCTCTATTGTATCGTCAGTACTGGCGAGACGTCTCGACGTAGCAGGACTTCTGAGATCACCGGAACCTTCACTTTGGTTCTAAGACCAAGCTATGTCCGCCAAGGGATGCCAAGTCGAAACTCTTCCCTGCTGCATATTCCTCCCCGAATTTTTTACCGGCTCTCATGATAGGAGAGATCCAATGTTTTGTTGATCTATAAATCTCAGAAACGTGTATCTCGGTCTAGGATAGGTCAAACCCGAGAAAACGGAACGTTATTAAATTCGCCTTTGCCGGCACGCTCTGTTCACCGCAATGCTTCCATCGAGTTCCCGGAAGTTTAATGAACTTACCTAGTAGCCTCGTGGGGCCCAAACCTTACAAGTTAAACTGACACGCACCATACTTAAGTGACGAGTCTGAACATTCAAAACAAGCTTTTCGCGTCAAGTCCGATGCCGTTACGGCCATATCGCATTAAACACGGGCTAACACAATTTAATCATGTACGTCATATCACAGGCGTCTTCTATAGCTGGTTATGTCCTTAAACGCTACCAGACCTGCTTCCCAAATAAAGCATTGTCACCAGAACAAATTTGATTGAATCTCCCATGAGAAGCGTGTCTCAAGCCTATTTCCGGTCGCCGATAATACANTCANCGTNTACCCAGGCGGGTGTGATCGTTTGCGAATTTCCTTGGTCGTATATTTACCCCTGTGCCCCGCCACCATCTATTCAACAGCGGGCTTCACGACCACATATAAGATCAGCATTCTCAACTTGCCCACCATAACTTCTCAACCCATCGAATCAAGTGCTATGTCCTCCGCACCTCGTCCTGTTCTCGAGCTTCTCTCCTTCCTTGCCTCTGACGATTTTAAGAAAGATGCGTCGCTTACTCATCCCACCTTCGAACTCATCGAGGGCTGGCGTGGCCTCCAACGGTCAGCTAAATCACCTTCTACTAATCGAATGATCGACCGTATCGATCGAATTCGATTGGTTACTATGATTGATCTGACCACTTGTCCACGATTGTAGTGTCTATGAAGGTGTCAGTGTTGACGACGAAGATCCCGACAGAAGATGGCTCATCCTTAGTAGGTCCATCGTACACTGTCCATTATACTCAGCTTCCTGATCGTCCCTATCACCACCTAGTTTGGGAGACCTTCGAAGATCACAAAAGTCTCATGGATGACCAGGCCGTCTATCCCAAAGTTCTCGAGAATCTCGGTAAATGTTTGGGTGGAGACGTTGAAATGCGCCACGTCCAATTCGGCGATACAACTGCCACAGCTCTTAGTTCTCCTGTCGTTGAAATCGCCAAACTTGAGCTAAAACTGGGCGCCAACAAAGACGAATTCGAGAGCCACATGCGCGATTTTATGGAGCATGCCAAAGGCGCTCCGCGCTCCAAGGAACACGCGCCATTCACCTTTGGGCAGACGCGCGAGAGCGAGAGCTCTTACTTCTTCATGGGAGGATGGGATTCTAAACAGGTGGGACCTAGAACTGATCAAGCTGAAGGGATGGACTGCTCAATCTAACGTCTGATTTCTAGGCTCATCTGGACTGCGTTGCTGATCCCGAGGGCATCCAATCGTTTGTTCACAAGATCGGGAATTACGCGACTTTCAAAGTCTTCCATTTCACAGTCAAAGAGTTTGGATTCCGGCACAAGTCAGCCTACTAAAAAGGACGATTTATCTTTTGACGTATTCGTTAATAACTCGGATCTATATACTTAGGCTACTGAGCTTCTCACTGCGTATGACTAGCATGAAAGCCATATTGAGAGTATTTCTCCACTTCTGGAAAGTACGGCCTCGTAGCTGTAAATAGAGAAAGGAAGCCGTAACCGTCGGACCAAATGTAAATATTGGTAGTACACAGACGTCAGTGACGCAGAAAGTGGTAGGGTCGTATTGATAACTGGTATCTCCGCCACTTTTGTGCGTACATGACGAAATTGAACGTCGATAGGGAGGTCTGTGCTCCGGAAGTCTATAGCCTAGCTAGGCAATCCGACGGTAAATTGGTTTTAGTTGACTGATTATATTGACGTCTCGACAGGTGAACGAGGCGGGCGTTTGAGTCTCGGGAAATTGTCAACCCCATTTTACAGTCCTGGGCCGATCTGAGGTAGTACGTCACAACTGACAGTGGCGATGGTAATTAATTTCAAGTGCCAACACAAATATTCTGATGAGCCGGCGGAGATTGTACTTTCAAGTACTATGAAGGTAGTTTCATGAGGTCAACGTCTCTCAGAACTCTTGCAAATTGCGACTCAAATGCCATTCCTAGAACCAAGGTAATAATCAGCATGCCAACTTTTTACGTATAGGAAAAGGTAGACTCACACTCTCCGAGCAAGATTTCTCTGCTGTCTTTTGTTTGATGCTGATGCGAAGACGCAGCTCACATGAGAAACATGCTCTTTGAACCACGGTATCCACTGTCCATCGATATTGGGACACCGATCCATCCTCAACACCTCCAGTCTATTCACCTTAGCCACCCGCTGTGTCGACTCGCTTCCAACTGCATCACTATTTCCGCCTGTGGTCAAGGACAAGGACAAGCGCTCCTTGACGAAAGCATGAACAGAAGACGTCCGAACATCAGGACATCCTGATACATCGAGATGTCGAAGGCGAGGACAGATAGCTGGAAGCTGCGCTTGCTCAGGTGGTAATTGTGGACTGGGAGTTCTTCCTGTGAGTACCTCGATGATCATATTGGATGTATCGAAGAAGTCGTTCAGGATCAATACCTCGAGAGCTGGACATGCACAAACGGCAGCAAGGACCACGTCATTGCTAACGGTCACTCGGATGAGGCTGAGCTCCGTTAACAGTTTCGATGACTTGGCTACCCAATCACCGAAAAGGTTGTAAAAGTATTGGTCGGCAATGCTCTCGAATCGGAGGTTTCGAAGGGCAGGGAGGTTTATTAGAAGTAGGGCTGAGGCCCAGGAGGTTTCAATCACGTCTATTGTTTCGAGGTGCTCGAGAGTGGGTGAATCTTTAATCTCCGAAGGGAAGAAAACAGTTTGCGGCCACCCCGTCCAGATTTCTAGAACAGATGTTCTGCAGGAGAAAGTTTTGAGCTGAGGACTGCCGCGGAAAACCTCGAGCAGGATGGTTTTCCAATCGTCAACGCTGCAGTTGGTGATATTTAATGATTCGAGGGCCGGAAATTGATGTAGAAATCTATCGACGTGAAGCCACGCGTTCTGGATAGAAAAGTGCTTGATTCTATTTGGAGGATAGCCTTCATAAAANGAAGTTTTGGTGTTAAACCAACCAGCATCGAANTCGAGGCTGTCAAGCCCTCCAAACATGTTCTTGGGGTTCAAGAAGCTGACGATACGAGGTAAAAGAACCCTACAGACTCGGAGGTGCGACCATTCGAACTTCTCGAAGTAACTTGGCTGTCCCGGAAGATACTTAGAGCTGTAGTCAGCGAGGACATGAAGCTCACGGATACGACCCTGTGATCTCTCCAGCCATANGTCGGCCTTTTTATCTGCACGCAATTTTGAGAGGACAAGCGTATGCCAGAGCNCCGGAGAGTTCCAGATAATTTGTCTCCAATGCGCGCATATATGCAGCAGAGTAATTATCTGTGCATAATCCTCCTCCATTACGGATTGGAAAATCTCGTGGTAAATCTCCACAGGTAATTTCAGCATGTGNTTCTGCATTCTTCGCTCGCGAGCAGCAATGACCTCCTGTAANTCGGTNACCTCNGCCTTCAGCTTCAGNAGCTCCTCGCGTCGCTTTGCATCNTCGGGTTTGACGTATGATAGGGCAAGGTCGACCATCCTGAGCGAGGCGTCGAATTTGTGGGTCTTCTGAAAGAGGCGAGCAGCACGTGCGTATCCTTGCCATCGCTGAGGCGCGACTTTTATGGTCGCTTTGGCGTCCTGGAGTGCAGCTCTTGGACTCTTGAGAGCTTCGTGAACCGCTGCACGTGTATCGTAAACGATGAAGTGAGATTCTCCACCGTTGCTGATAGCCTGGCCGATAACGTCAAGAGAGCGAGCAATTCATGAAATTTAGGTCGTACTTGATTAAGTTGTTCGAGAGCCTCCGAGTTTTTGCCTGCTCTGTAAAGCGCAACTCCCTTCTCAAAGGAGCTCTTCCAGGACATAGCTTGTGAGTGCGAATGTGAGTAGTTGACGTCAGATGGAATATTGGATTGAAAGTAAAGCAGTGATCATCAAATTTCCCAGGCACATCTATTCAACAGACATCTCGGGACAAGTGTTCCTCCAACCGGCTTCCACCACAACCGGCGCNAGTTTCTGGCACTCATNCTTTCTCCTTGTATACCACCATGGCTGCCTGTCTACGTTTTACGCGCAGAGTACGTCAAAAAAAATCCCTTTGGAATACTCTANTTNACCATGTCTCTAGGTCTGGANGAGTTTCATTGAGAACAAAGGTCCGTTANCATGCTTGACACCATNTGGTGTGGGCAATAAGAAAAGGGTCATAGACAACGTCCTCNATCNTAGGTCATGATGCTCAGTGCTTTCCCCATGTTTGTTCTTCCGCGGTCATCGTCGTTCATGAAATTTATATGGCCTTCACTCTCTAGCTCGAAATCCACAAGGCTATTCCCGGATGTGTCGAAACCTCACTCAAAATTGAGCAATCGAACAGTGAGTAGCTAAAGTTGTGTGAGTGTTGGATTATTGCAATGAACACGTGGTATATAGCAAACCGTGTCGGAGTATGTCNAGCGCATTTAATTCTGANCATTTTGAGCTAAGCAAGCGATTGTTACATTATTGTTACNTATCTTACAGACAGGCGAGTCTCCTCCGAATCTCCTCCACTGAATCAATCTAATNTGTTGTATNNAACAGTTCACGGTGGCCTCATCCTATCACTGACNGATACACTGGGCTCGCTGGCCGTCGCTTCAAGGGGACAATACATGACTGGCGTTTCTACTGACATTGGTACCACATTTGTCCGCCCTGGTGGACATGTGGGCCAAGTCCTCCATGCAAAGNCCGTCCTGACAGGATTGGGAAAACAACTAGCATATACGCGGACAGATTTTATGAATGCTAAAGGAGAGCTCGTAGCTTATGGATGTGCGTCTAGCCNCAGGGCTTCAGCGGGNTGTGGGTTGACTCTTATCTGCATAGATCATACCAAGTATATCGCAAAGTCCTCTGTGCACGCTGTGAGTTCTGTTTGCNCNAATTCANTGTGCTCTCCCTGACGATAGACGATAAAACTTTCAGAACAATGTAAAGCTTTCGGAGGACGGAGAAAAGGTGTTGGAAGGGGAAGACTTAGATATAGACTAGATATCATGTTTGTTTATAGATAGCCGGAATGATTACCGTTTCGGGTACTCGCTCATCTCTGGACACGCTAACACGCNCTTCTAATATCGTAACTAGACTCTTCCANTCGTTTGCTTTCTTACCTCTTCTTTCTACAACTTATACCCTAATGGACGTACANACGTCTCTCCCACCCTCTTCTAAACGTCAACGTCGACCTAGTGGCAGCGGACTCTCAAATTCTCAGCGCTTGCGCACCACCTCACTCAACTACATGAATCCACGCTCTGTCTACAGTAACCCCAGTCCGGCAACATCTCGCGCTGANTCACCTACCGCGCATATTGGAGGCACCGGTCAGGGCAGTGGCGCAGGACCTTTCGGCATTGGGGGTTATGCAGGCCCCTACCGAATGATTCCGGGAAAATCCAAAACAAGCTTCTCGCAACAGCAGCCCCAGCCACAGTGCGTGTTAGCTCGANTCATTGTAATCATCTGGCCTGACAATTTTGCAGCGTGGACAGTCGGTCATACAGCAAGAGGATTGACATTNTTGCACCCGTGCCTCGGAGACACCTCATCGACAATTCAGCNAGTTCACTCTGGCTCAATGGACAGAACGAAGGCGAGAANGATTCAGAGTCTTCAGAATACCAAAAATTCNCTCAGTCAGGCTCATACTCGCGTGGAGAGTCCTTACCTCCCGATTCCCCTATCTNGCCAATCTCACCATCGTCCACACTACAATCCGTCCATCATCAACACTCGCCAGCACGCACGCGCTCACCTTTCTTGCGNGAAACCACTTCGACCAATCTTTCAGCACCGACGACTGCTCCAGCTGGCAAAATCAAATTCTCTGGGCAGCAGGAGTTAGGTGTGAGCTCGGGTTTTGTCAGTAATCCTGGCGCGCAAGGGAATGCGGGGTCACATCGTCGNGTCTCAAGCCAATCGTTCAGCTCCCTATANCAAAGCCAACCATACCGAGCTAAGGACCGCGAAGGAAGCATTGGTCCTTCAACCGGGATGCGCGCATCATCAAAACAGCATGTACATATTCACCGACACGGTCATGAGCTTGGAGCAGAGGATGGCATGGGTAAAGCGTGGATTAGGTGGATGCACAGAAGAAGCATCAAGACCTGGGTTGTGCCGCTTCTGGTGCTTGTGTCGACACTGCTCAAATTCTGCATCGGCCTGGGATCTTACTCAGGTGCGTTGTGTGCCGTTTCTCAGCCTTAGTCTAAAGATTGGCATCTGATTGTTTATTCAGGTCATGGAACACCACCTATGTTCGGAGATTATGAAGCACAGCGACATTGGATGGAACTGACGTTGCATTTACCATTCCGCCAGTGGTATAGATATGATCTTCAGTATTGGGGCTTGGATTATCCGCCTTTGACAGCTTATGTTTCGTGGATATGTGGTCTAGTGTATGTCCACACTTTGATTCATCCTTGTCCTAATCACTAAACTATCGATTTTAGGGGGCACTGGATCAATCCAGCATGGGTTGCACTTGACAAGTCGAGGGGTANTGAGAGCGAGACGAGCAAAGTATTCATGAGGTCGACTGTTATCGTATGGGATACACTGGTTTATGTTCCTGCACTCNTCATGTTTGTAAAGACATGGCAGGAGAATCGATCTGGCCGGACGCAGGTAAGCGTCATAGTATGAGCTCGCNNCAGATCTTGCTGACTTGGCGACACAGGAGCTCGCTTTNTTGACACTCCTCTTTCAACCNGCACTCTTGCTGATCGATTTCGGACACTTTCAATATAATTCTATGATGCTCGGTGCGTAGATACCCTCACATCCTCTGGGTCNTAGATGTTCAAACATTCTCTCTCCAGGATTTACGCTTTTAGCCATGAATTTTTTTGCTACAGGACATGATCTTATTGGAGCTGTGTTCTTTGTTCTCAGTCTTGGATTCAAGCAAATGGCGTTGTATTATGCACCCGCTNTTGGGTCCTATCTATTGGCAAAGTGTTTGTATCTTGGTATACCAGGCCCGGGGTGCGTTCTCTCGTCTCGTCGTTTACACNACCGTTCTCTCATCGCCTTGTAGCCTAACGCAATTTCACACGTCTCGGAATAACTACCACCTTAAGCTTCCTCCTTCTCTTCCTCCCCTTCTACTTCCCACCTTTCGCCCCTTCAGTTACATCAATCCTGGACCCCATCACCCGAATCTTTCCATTCAACCGAGGACTGTTTGAGGACAAAGTCGCCAACTTCTGGTGCGCCAGTAACGTCGCTCTGAAATGGCGTGAGCGGCTAGGACGGGTTGCGCTTGTTAGACTATCGGCCGGGTTGACCGCAATTGGATTCTTACCAAGTGTAGCGTCGATGCTTAGCGCCGGATGGAAAGTGCGTCTGCCACTGTCAAAACCAAGGACTGGCAGTGGGGAGACCGATGCACAAGCACCCTTCTTGTCGTTGTTGCCTTATGCACTCCTAACTTCTTCCTTCTCGTTCTTCCTGTTCTCGTTCCAGGTGCATGAGAAGACGATTCTTGTGCCATTGTTGCCAATGACGCTCCTGTTGTCTGGTGCACCTATTGATTCCTCTGTGTTTGCTTGGGGAGTACTTGTCAATAACATCGGTGTTTTCAGGTATGTATTGTCCTCTATTATATTTCATCCTTGGGTGCTGATGTCTTGACGCAGCATGTGGCCGTTGCTTCAGAAGGATGGTCAAGGGCTGCAGTATTTTGCCCTCTTGCTTTTATGGAATAGGCTCATTGGATATAATCCACTCCGTTTATCCTCCGGTACATTTGTTCGCTTTTTAACCTTGGTAGGCATCCTTCGCAGCGCTCAAAGCACCCTTAGTTAACTAATATTGGATGCAGGCTACGTACACCGCTGCTGCCGCAGTCCATGTGCTTGAAATGTTTGTGAAGCCACCAGCACGATACCCCGATTTATACCCAGTACTCAACGTACTCATAAGCACTCCCGTATTTGGCCTTGCTTGGTTATGGAGTATCAAGTGCGGTATTGAAGTAGGTTGGGCGATAGGCGGGTTGGGCTCCAGTCCTGCGTCGGCTGGATCTAAGAGCGTTAGATCTGGTAATCTTGCTCCTGAAGAAATTTCTGCTGCGAGTAGTAGTACTGCTTGGGAGAGCTCTCAGAATTTTCGGCAGACAGGACAAAGGGCAACGAGTCTTGGACCTCAACTTCAAGCTGGTGCAGAAACTCGGAGACGGAAGAGTGGGGTGCCGGTGAAACGGGATGATGGTAGTTTGAGGAGCAGGACGTCAGACTCGAGTGTGCTTGGATGATTATGACCTTCATATGCTAAGTTGGTGCATTGAATAGAACACTTAAGCATGATCTCCCTCTACGGCTCAGCAGCTCGATTAGCTTCTGTATTTGGCAATAGCTTAATAAGAACCTCATATTTCGACGACACCGCGTGTCAAGCAGTCGTAGGACTGACAAACGAGACACGAAACATCACGGGAGTAACCACTAGTCGTGATAGTCTAACTTCCCTGCCGCTTACAATCAAGCTTGTGTCTGGCCCAATCCAACTTTTGACACGAAGGATCGCAGTATCGAGCTTTCATGCATTTGTTGCCTAAATTCATTAGTCGTTCCCGAAAGGCTTGTGAATGAAATATGGGAATAAATAACAGACGAAGAGCTTACATTTCTTCAGGGACGCTGATGGATTTCTACACCAATTCACAACGGCCCAGTTTCAAACGTTCCTCGTCAGGTACAATGACCCTCGGCCTCGCCTTCTCTGCCATTGCCTGCGAGATGCCCCCAGCAACTAGGGGTTCATCGTTTAAATTAACAGTGTTCAACCAGGCTGTGAGAGTATTCAAAGACTCTTCGGTCGATAAAAGTGGAGAGCTTGGCGATTCCGAAGCCATCTTCTCAATGACGCCAGAGAATCGCTGTATTGATTCTTTGTAGTTCTGTACAATCGCTTGTCGCAGATTGTGGGTAAAAATTTGGGATGTGTTATCGGGAAGGAGTTCTCTTCTGGCTTGCCGGAGACGCCTGAGGCCTTCCGCGGCTCGAAGTATCGAGAGTGTGTCCTAGAAGGGCATATCCTCAGCCAGTGGATGAAGTCTCGTTGTTATTGGAACTTCTCACCTCAAATTCATGTAAGTCTGGATCCACTTCGGTGAGTGCCACACGTAGAACGAGGTACAAGTTTGCTACCATATCCATGCCATTTGTATCTGCTGCAAACTCGGACATGTATATTTCTGCGTCGGCGAGTGCACTCCTGAGAAGGCCCAATGCTTCGTACCATCTACTATCACCAACTTCGCATCCTGTTTGGTACAAGGTGTCCAACCCCGCGGACCATGCGCGCTGAACCGCTTCCTGTAAAAGTGTGGCTTTTAGATAGGGAGTGAGCCCCGGGCACTTCAGCCCTTGTTTTGCGGCCTTAAGTCCTTTGGTGGCATCGCGAACTGTGCTTGAGAGGATGTGATAAAAATATCCCTCCTGTGGTGTCTGTTCGATGCGCCTCATCGCTATCTTTTCGGCTTCTTGATCGAGTTTGCCATTCTGAAATAGCCTTGTGACGTCCAGCATGTCTGCAGCAATGAGCTGGTCCTTTTCTCGAAGTGCCTTTGAGCAAAGTACGAAGAATGATGTTATAGATGTACCGGATGACCCATGCCAACGCAACATCCTACTCATCAAAGGGGGGTTAGAAGACAGAACGACCCCATATGCCTTTCCAACAGCACCGAAACCTGTTAACGGAAGGGCCTGACTGATTTTCAGTCCGATGGGATAAAAGTCGCTGTCCCGTACTGCTCTTCCAAAGGCGACGATCAATTCCATCGCAATTCGGTCGGAAGTGAACATATAGCTATCAGGACGACTTGTTTTGGCGAAATGGTCAAGTGAATCTTGCATCGCGGCCACACTCGTAGGACGGTCGATCAATGGGGAAGCCGCTGAGGATTCATGACTGTATAACTTGACTAAGATCTGCAAGCACATCAATCGACGGCCCCATTCTTTGCAAGATAGCCCAGAAATCATGAGCTTGACAGAGTTTGGGTTATCTACGAATGCAACTGCGTCATCTAAGGCGAGTAGACGGAGTAACTCGAATGAACGGGCGACAAGCCAAGATGAAGCACGAGGATGAGCAACGGCTCTTGTGATAGCCTTAACCACCCTCGCAGCATCATATCCCTCAGGATAGTTCTGGAAAAGACGTGTGATGGTCTGAGCTTCATCTAGACGACCCGCGCAGAAGCTGAAAGAGAGGGTGGGGACTACAAGCTCGGCCAAGGAATCTGATGGATCGTCCTCTAAGAGCCGTATGAATACCATGGCATTTCTGACCACTACTAAGCGGATGGGAAGGTGATTGTGGAATGTCATGATCTTCAAGGCGTGTAACACGACCTGCCGAAAGGTCTGTTCATCTAGCAAGTCCAGAAGTCGCTTTAAAAAGCCTGATGATCGTGTGTAAGCCTATTTACTGGTATCACTGTAGAATAATCAAGTACGCACCTCGTTCAATCAACCTCTCCATCAGTAGATGGTCTCTGCACATCTTGGTATATAATCCAATGATCCCAACTCGGATCATGGTGAATTTCTCGACTTGAGTGTAGAGCGCTTCAAGCCAAAAATAGTGGGCCTCGAAGTCATTGTATGCCTTCCTTAGGCCTTTCTTGGTATCAAGATCTGGATGGGAAGTAAGCGATCTCATCGACCATCGGGAGAAATTGAACCAACCGGGCAATCCACAGATTTCAGATAGCCACTTTACGACTGCTATCCAATCCTCGGTTGCAGCACTGTTGAGATTCTCTGCGACTGATTCGTCGATGGAGGGTATGGAAGCCACTCCCCGAGAGCTAGGGTGAGGGGGAGTTGACCGCTGGGGTTTGTTTTGTCGCTTGCGATATCCTGGTCCTGGCATGGCAACTGAGTACTGAATATCCCAATGGTTCAAGGAGAGCTGGGCTGACGGAAGTCATCCATTGATTGGATGTCAGCCACTGGTAAGCGCTCAAGCTGCTGAAGTTCGCAGATGTTGATACTCTTATTCATCTCTATGAAGAGAAAGTGACTATACGGCATTTGAGAAATAGAAGGAATAGCAACAGTCTACATAGTCTCTAGAGTCTATACATGTCTTGAGAAGCTGAGATCCTTCGCTCGAGCCTCGCGTGCCATAATTATTAAATTAAGTGAATTTTTATAGGCAGGACCGGTCACGTGGACATAACCAGCCGAGGGCAGACGCAGTGATGGCAGTCATTTAGTTTTCCAGTTCTAGTTCCTATTCCTCTTACCTCGTACATCACTACATAAAGGTCCTTCTTCGGCTTGTCCCTGCCATCTAGGATTTTCTCCCTCTGAAGCCTTTCCTTTCCTTCCTCCTCTGACATAACCCGCGATGTTGGCCGCTGCGCTCCGGACATCTCCACCTCGCTCCAGCCGGCTGGCAATCATTCTCAGCACTAGTCGTCGTCCGCTAGCAACTGAATCGGTAGTGGGCGGTCAAGACCCGGTACCACCTCCTCCATTACTCTCTCAACAATCGTCATCAAACCCTAGCTCAAGCTCGAGTTCATCATCCAGCTCTGCTTCGAACTCCCCTAATACCAATGCCAAACCTCGATCATACCCCCACCCCCATCCTCGTCCTGCTCCTAGCGCATCACCGTCTTCGACCTCATCTTTATTCATACAGTCACATCGGCATCCTGATGGTCGAAAAGCCAACTCTCATCTTCCTCGATTGCCTCCCACATTTGGTCGGAACCAACTCTTACCGGTAGCCGATTCCACACGAGCGTTATTGGAAAGTATCGTTGCCAAGTTCAATGCTCCTATCCGATACGCATTCGCGTACGGAAGTGGTGTATTTGAACAGGATGGTTACTTCAGTACGAAAGATGGAGTGACAACAGCGACAGGGAAGGCGCCAATGGTCGACTTCATGTTTGCCGTTACGCATCCTGAACACTTTCACTATATGAACATGCAGCAGTATCCTGCACATTATCCACTGCATGCGAGAGTGTTTGGCTCCAGCTATATCGCTAAGGTGGAGGACCTTGGACCAGGAGTTTGGTTTAATGCCTTTGTGCCGATGAACGGTGTTGTGAGTCTCTCTCTGTCCCTTCTCTTTCTTGCCTCGTGTGGATTCGAACACCTCCATCAGAAATCTTCTGGTTTCCAGTGGCGTACTCAGTCGTGTGCGCACGGAGATGGGGGTGGAGTGTGTTAAGAATTGGCAAATATACCTCATCCTTTCATCTTTCCATCCAAACCATCATTCCACCGCTCGAAGAATTTAGAACTGATCCACTATTCCGCAGGTGATCAAATATGGCGTAACGAGCGTGGACAACCTTTGCAATGATCTCCTGAACTGGCGAACACTATACCTCGCAGGGCGCATGCATAAGCCTCTACGGATAATCAAAGACGACGCCCGTGTTCGTCTTACTCAACAAGTAAACCTCACTTCGGCAGTACGAGCTGCACTTCTCACGCTACCAGACTCGTTTTCCGAGACTCAGCTATTTGAAACGATTGCTGGAATTTCCTATACTGGTGATCCGAGAATGGTTTTACCCGCTGAGAATCGTGGAAAGATTGGGAATATTGTACGGAAGCAGGGTGGACAGTTCAAGGAACTGTACCAGAGACTTGTTGTTGGACTCCCTGGAACACACTGGCCTTTGCATCGTCAGGAGATTCAGCAGGATACAAGTGCCAGAGCACGGAGCTATCATCTGAGAAAGTTGCCTCAAGGACTGAGAGTACGCGTACAGCAAAGGTTTGCGCGGGAGAAGGGACTCACTGAGGAGCTAGCCAAGGAGGACGAGAACGCGTATTGGATGAAGCTGGCGGGGGATGAAGAGTTGTTGAGGAAGGTGGTGATGGAGGAGATGAGCAGGATCGTGAGAGGCCCTGCGACTGTACAAAGCTTAAAGGGCATTGTCACGGCTGGTGTGGGGAAGAGCTTGAAATATAGCTCGGCGAAGATTGGGAAGTGGTGGAAGAGTTCATGAGGAAGTGGATGGAGGCGGCTCAGGAGCGCCTCAAGTATATTTTATCCGGGATACCTCTTCAATCGGGCTTTGCATTGCATTCATCCCACTTTCATTATTATTAGCATCTCCACTCGTTCACGTACGTACTATCTATCACATCCATATTCAGGACGGAAATGCTGTTTGTAGTACTTTCATAACATAGTAAGGATCTCGTCAGTAATCAAACATGTAGTTAAATCCAGCGTCAAGTGGGGCGGGACATGCATGGGGTTGGAGGAATATACGGACAAGCCTTCCTCCTACTCAGAATACGGTACAATGTGGCACCTAAAATGGGCCTCAGATGGGTGTGCCTGAAGTGCTTGAAAATAAGAGACGTACCCTAGCATACCACGCCCTCCCCATCCTTGCCTGGGCGTTAACGTCAGGTATTTTTGGTCGCCGGCACGTCGAACGCGTATAATTATATGTTTCTACGGATAGGTCAACACTTGACCTCTTCCCACCGTGACAGAATACTACGCACATTTTCACTCTCTGATACAAGCCCCGCCAAAGGCGTCAGAGATGATGGAGGGTTGAATGACGAACGAACAAGATTTCCAAACTTCAGTATGAGATCTTCCTTCTGCATACCAGCTTCTGCAGCAGGGCTTCCAGGAGCAACGCTGTTCACACGCGCGAACGGTGACAGCCCTTCCTCCTGTACATCCATCTGCTGTTCTGTCGAAGTCTGATTCGATGACCCAGTGTTCGTACTTGAAGCAACAGTAGGCTTGGCATAAACCCCTTCCAAAGCTTTCCCAATCTCGTCCATGACATCCTTCAGATCATTCCTTAGCTCAATAATTCTGACCCTCGCCTTTCTTACTGCCCAGATATCTACATCTGATCTTGGGAAACCCTCAGAGTCGACTAAGGGCGTGGTCATGTCGATGTTATTAGTGCGCAGGATAGAGATGTGCGTTGGTATTTCGGATTCGATGGTTTCTTTCTTTTGGATTAGGGTCTGAGCAATTTGAGACGGGGAGGTTGGCGAAGGAAGTGTGAAGCCCATTGTAGTCGATTGGTCTTGGTCTTTGGTGGAATGTGAGGGTGTGGACATGCGATTGTTGGGGAAAGCGATCGAGGAAGGAGGCGACACGGTTAATGAGGGTGACGTAATGCGTGATGGGACTAGTTCGGCAGTCCCTCCCAGGTTCCTTTCAACCAATCTGATGGTAATTCTCAGAAGGGACAGCTGATGCTGCTTTCTCGCTACATAGCTGTTCCCTCCATCAGACTATCACTATTGCAGTCTAAGGTGCGTCCCATACCCCCGGGATGGATATCTACGCATTCCTATCGTACTTGAAGAAGCTTATTTTTCCTTCAGAAACCCGTCTGAAGTCAGAATACGGGACTAAGCCTAGAGCCGATGAGGATGGAATTCACTATGGGACGACGGATCTAATTGGTTCAATCCGTACAAACACAGCCTCCGCTATGCGAAACGACGTGAATCCATTGGTCCCTTTCTGAGATCTCCTCCGAATTTCCGCCTGTGCCACCTGGTTCCTTCAACCTGGGCTTGATTGCCCTTGATGAACCATTTGTTATAAAAGATTTAACAAGACTTCACTCCCTTCGTCCTCGATCGCACAGAGCGTTGTACCGTCCACCCAGCCTACTCTGACCAGCATGCCACCAAATTCTACAAAGCCTCGAGCTCGGTGAGTCGTAGCTTGTCAGTAGCTCTGAATTATGTGCGACTAGGAGCTGATATTCAATCCAGACGTTCAAAGCTCAAGTCGCTTCCACATGAGCTACTCGCAGAGATTTTCTCTCATCTGACCCCTCTAGACCTCTTTAGTGTCCGGAAGGTCAGGTGTTAACTGTTGTTTCTCAGCCATTTATTAACATTTCTATTTCTCTAGGTCTGCCGTAAACTCTATCGTACTTGCAAAGACCGTGAAATATGGCTACGAGTTCATGCACGATATGATTATCACATTTCCTCGATAGACGTATCATCATTTTCCATGTTACAGCTCCAAAAGTACCTCCTTCGAGCAGATGTTGTCAAGGACGTTTTGACTGGTCGTCGTTCAGGCAAACCCTTGTCAATTCGCCGTTATGAGTTCATTCGACCGGAGGATTTTGTTGGCCTAATGAAAGAACATCTCGTGACGTGTTTCCACACGCCCGAAGAAATAACTTGGAGGTGGTATACTCTGGAGGACTCCACCATTCCCGTTTGTTCTCATACCATCGCTTACGGGTCAGCCCTTAGCAAGATAATCGGGTGGTGGGGCATGATTGAGACCGACATCGACACTCTACACATCGCTTATGGAGTACAGCAGGATGCTCCTGGGACCCAGGGCCGATTGTAAGTCCGGTATACATTGCTGAGAGCTATCAGGGGTCTGATTTGTTTTTGGTAGGAGAGTGGAAAGTATCACGTTGGATGATCAATCTGCTCTCAAGGTCACAACAAGATTGAACACCGAAATGGCATCAGCTATTCTCAACGGAGCTCTTCCGCGTGCCAGCAACGGCCCTTCCGAAAATTTCTTTCCTATTATCGGTTATGGATTTCTCGTCCTGCCTACGGAGTTCATCGGACTGATTCACATATTCCACCTGGACTCGAGAAAATTAACCAGTTTTAATCGACATGTGAGTGTTCCAAGCTTCGCTCTGAAACTGGATATTTCGAGTCTGATTTGCGTGATTAGAGGTGGATAACGTATACTGACATATACAACGGCCCATCACATAGTTTTCACCTTACACCGTGGCACTTGATTGAAGGGTACACGTCCAGCCACCTCTTTATCCACCTGCTTTCGACGCCACAAGACTGGCCCAATGTGACCAAGAAACCCTACGAGACCCAACTTCCCCTTTCTGAACTAAGATCCTCTGTCCGACTCGATTTTTTCACCAACTCGTGGAACTTGATCTATATCCTAGCTCTTGATGGCTGCGAATGTCACCTCTTCCGAGTCAATCTTGATCAGGCCCTACCGGATGGTACAGTTGAACCACANNTATGCCAAAAACTCGCACTCAGTACTGCTCAGAGTACTCTTCCGGAGCCGCAGAGCGGCTATGCACCCCCTTTGCGACCTTCTGGATTGATCGCCAAGGTCCTCTCCAAGGATTGGCGTACCCCTCTACCTTTGGGTGTTCGCTTGTCTGTGGACGATATTCCCTTGAAGCCTGAGACCAAAGTCGCGGGAAAGCGACATACTCTCGTTGATTCTCAGAGAACCCTCGCCTCATATGCGCCCCCTAAGCTAGAGATGATGGAACTGCCTAAAATTGACATCAGTCTTCTCTATGGTGGGAGACCAAGGAGACTGAGGCAAGTTCAGTGTTCACATGTATTGCACACCGGGCGGATTGTGATCAGAGAACGGTGGGTGGATAGAACTTATGGCGTAGATGTAGTGGAATTTGCTGGGTCTTGAGGAAATGCAGAGTAGCTGCACGCTAAAGTAGTAGAATAGGAATTTCTGCCCGACGCATGCACTTACCGCTAGATAGTGAATCTGGGGCGTAAATTGTACGTATGATAACTGTTGAAAATAAATTGACTCTAAAAACACACTTCGAATGGGTTACTCAGAAAATGACAAATCATCAGGTCGACATCAACCTTCGTTTGACAGTAACATGGAGTCTTTCTCTTTCTATACCTTTTCATCACATTTGTCACCAGTCGGAAGAATAGAAGATCTAAAGCTAATTCTCAAGCATTTCTCCGGTTCCTCTTTAGACCTGGGCAGACATCTACGGCGCCTACAGATTGCAATGCTAGAACTTTTCATCTGAGATTGGATAACACCCAGCAGCCAGGTCTTTGGCCTCCCCTCTTGGCGACGGAACCCTCGAATATGAATTGAGTGAAGGGGTACTTAGGTCTCCCATTCAGGGAATTTGGGATCCACTCCAGGATGGAGTTAGCGGAACTCACTTTCACGCTCAGCCTACAGATCCTGTACCACGAACCACGATTCAGCAGTATTCAATCCTGATATCGACACCCTCTCGGCTTCGTTCATGTGCTCAACCGACCTCACTGCAAGGGTCGAAGCCTAACGGCATGCCACAGAACTGGCGCCAACCTCATTCAGCCACTCTCACAAGTGGCCACGTCGCTGGCGCTCCCCGTTTCAAAGGCAAGGTGTGTTTTCCAAGGATCATTCCGACTACAGCTCACAGCATGTAGATTTGCAAAGCTGGACTACCTCGCCACAGAGCTTTTGATAGAGATCCTTTCTCACCTCGCTCCCTCTGATATTTTAAATGTAAGAACGGTAAGAGGTCAAGCTATACTGCGAGCTTGTCTTTTCCCGATGTAGTGTATCTCAATGTTCTATAGGTCTGTCGTCGTCTGCATGGCGTATCCAGAGATCGGGAAGTCTGGCTCCGAGTCTTCGCACGATACAACTGTCCTCTTCCGGCCATCCGTGCCTATTGTACACCTACAAATGAGCTAGAGAAGTTCCTCCTTCGAGCAGACAATGTGAAGGATATCTGGAGCGGACGCCGTAGCGGAAATGCAAACATGACTCGCCAGATTGACTTCCCTACGGAGGAAAGTTTTATTGGGCTTATGGGAGAATTCCTTGTGACCAAATTTGATTCAATTGAAGAGATCAGCTGGAGATGGTACAGACCTAACTACACTACTACTCCAGTTTTTTGCCATACTATCGCCTGCGGGTCCCGCACAGAAACTATACTCGGTTGGTCAGGTACAATTGAATCAGGCACCAACACTTTTCACGTTGTCTATGGCTTAGAGGCGGGAAACTCCAGTGGTCATGATCTCGAGTCTCGTTTGTAAGCCGACCAATGGATTCTTCCTTTTCGTAGCTCAAGGATCACCAGAAAGGTCGAATCGGTAGAAATACAACTGCCTTCAGCTTTCAAAGTAACGACATCGTTGGATGTTATCCTATCACGCGAATTGATTCTCTGCGGGCTCCCTGGAAGGCACCGTCGACTGGAGTGTCTCCGTCCCATTGTTGGTCACGGATACCTCGTGATACTTCCTGAGGCCAACCCTGCCCCGCCGATTCACATCTTCCAACTGAGTACTGGGCATGTCAGCCTCTGTCCATGGCAGGTGGTGAGTAGTCTTCTCTCCTCATTCCCAAGGGGCAGGCTCATTTCCAATGGACAGACAACTCCACCGTTTGCTTCCATGCAGTCTATGCACTGTTTCACATTCTATCTCACTCCGTGGCATTTTATTCAGGCCTACTGCCACAGAATACTGGACATATTCTCACTCTGCGTGCAGGAAGACGAGTCAAGGATGAAGGCGGTACAGGTTAATACCAGAATTTTGGATAACGTTTTGGGCTCTGTTTTATCATTGGAGCTTTTCCCGAGATCGCCAGATGTGATATATGTCCTAGCGCAAGCCACCCTGGCAGATCGCAGCGATTATGCTTGCCATTTGATTAGAATGGACCTTGAACCTGGTCTATCAGGTAACACTTTGGAGTCTCATCACCGCCAAACATTACTGCTCATTCCACATTCGGGCGGTATACCAAGCTATGCAATACCGCGGTATGACCTGGGGGTGAATTCTGTCGCTTCTCCAGTCATCTCCCAATTCGCCTTGTCCATGAAGGTCATCTTCGCAGATTATCACGCCCCTCGAATCTTCTGCATCCTTGTTGATTTCGGCATAGGCCCAGTAAACGTATCTCGTTCAGTCTCCCGTGCAACTGAGAGCAGGAACGAGACGGGCTCAAAGCTCAAAGCCATAATGTTACCTGATTTGGATCTCGGATTGGGGACGGATTGGGGAAGGAAGTCGAGCAAGTGGGTGCAATGCTCTGACGTATTGCATTCTGCGAGATTTGTCATCACGGCAGGGAGGGCGGACGCAAAAAAGATATTTGTGCTCGATTTTGTGGCGCCGTGAATATTCAATGACATAGACTACATACTCAATTTATGACAGTTCCAAGCCTAAGCCCATTCGTCGACTAGAGTTATTTAGGCAACAATGCGACCAGCCTCGATTTCAGCTGAGTCCCAGATACGGATAGCTTCGTGTGCAGCTTTAATTCCACTGGCGATCATCGCGCCAAACGTTGGTCCCATCCTGTTCGAGCCATCATGTTCAGACAGCTCCATTCCTAACACATCTTCGTGAGTGCAAAATTCGTACTCAACCTACAAGGCACACGCACCAGTCATGATCAGGCCAGGTACAACTTCTCGGGTACCATTGACAATGGCGGGCTCGGCACGGTTCATATCCAGCCCCCTCATATTGCCTAATTCTTTGAGCAGACCAGTGCTTACCAGTCGCTTGGCGCTAAAGGCACCCATTGGGCCGTCGTGACCAGTCGCAGAGATGATAATCGGTGCCGTGATTGTGTTAGGATCCATACATGACTGGGTGTCGTGATTCAATGCCACGAGAGTCCAGTTGGTCACGACTCCGCCAACGCGCTGTCCCTGGGTTTTTGGATCAGCGTGGATGATTAGATCCTCCACGGCAGTTGCGTTCATGAGGACCACGTTTGGTAAGGCCAAAGTCTTAGAGAGGAGAGTCGAGGTGAAAAGAGCCGCATGTTTGACGACAACAAAGTGACCTTCGTCTTCATACTCAACGCCAAGTTCTCGGAGGAATCGATCCGCAGGTTTGCGAATAATCTGAGGAGACGAATGATAATGGTACGATCAATTGTTGAGAACTTTTTTCGATAATGAGACTGGAAGCGAATTACCATGGGCGTCATTAATTGTCCGCCAAGCCAGGCACCACCACCGGGAGCGACATTTGCTTCAATAATCGTGATCTTCAGCTGTGGAGGGATGATCGATGAGCCATCTCTTCACAATTATAGACCAGCAAGAAATTACTTACGTCGGGTCGGGTACTGCCTAATTTGTAGGCGCAACTCAGCCCTGCACTTCCGGCTCCGATGATAACGACGTCGGAGATCGCGCGGTCATACATCGTATTAAAATACCTTTTTGGGATTATATGTGAGTCCACGATGATCTGGAGGTGTAAATCTCGTCACCGACCTCTTGATCATAGCTCGGGAGACCTCTGCTTCAGTGATAGGCGCGAAACGATATGAACCCTCATAATCTTCAGCGGTATCAGATTTTTGGAGAGGCGTAGCAGCCGGCTGAACCTTGGGCTGCAGGGTGGAAATCGGCCTTTCAACGACTGGCACGGGAGACATTCTTGCTGGTGAGGGAAGCGAGGGAAGAAAAGTCTGGGTTATCGAGAGCTTTCCGAGCCTGCCCCTTGGATATTATCCCTCTTATACCCACAAATCCAATCGGAGGCTTTTCAAAGATACGCTGAGATAAGACGAGGGCTTCTGAGACTGATGCAATATATGATCACTAGGCCTTCGCAGGTGATCCAAGGCTCCTTGTTTCATTTCCATTTGTGAGCTTCATGATTCCGCCCGAAGGTTCTTCGCTCCAAAAGTAGCCGCCAAGGTGCGCCTCCGAAGGAAAGTGATCAGATATAGCCCGAACTCCTTGGGCGAACCTGAGAACTGTGACTCATAATATAACCAGGAGTTTTGGAGATGTATGACTTGTGTAATGGCCGGGACTGAGCCAAGTTGGATTGTTGAACATATAGCGGACGCCAGAATCTTGACCTAGGTTGACCGTATTCTGAACTCGACGTGAAAGCCTACATCGTCCGTAAACACGTTGGTGATCGGGATTTGCTTATGGAGCGAGACAAGTCTCGAATAGCGGCGCGATATTCCCATGATGATGTTCGGCGCGAGTTCACGTTCATTCTTCGATAGATCTATTTATAACAAGCCATTTCCAAGCTTAGTACTCAGTATCCATCTTTCTTTTTGAGAACAGAATACCAGTCACTCCTCTGAGCATGCTGGAGTAAATACTTATGTGAAAATCACTGGTGGCCTGGAGGGAAGCGCGGGTATGAATTCTCGGTAATCCAAGAAGATTGGCTATCCACAGGATGAAGAGATTCAGAACCAGGAATATGAACTTGAGCGGAATCACATTTACGAGTGGAGAAATCGTCAACCAGGACCTTCCAGAAGTAACTCTGGAAGCTTGGGGGTTCCAGATCGACTGCATCAGAATATAGCCGAGGAAAAAGCAGAGCTAAGTGGTTTCTGAGCAGAAAATAGTGCTTATTGTGCGTCCCGGAACGAGGAGAGAGGTGTAAGCCAGCAGCTGGTGTGGGAGTTCAGGTCGGCTGGTCGACCTTCAACCTCGCTTATCATATACAGAATATGAGTTATATCCACCAAGGATTACTAACAGGATATAGTAGAGCTGAGCGCCCCGGATTTCGTGACAGCTTGCTTTCACCGGGGTGGCCTATAAATATGATACTTAGGAGTGCTTGAACTAGGATGTATGAGCAGACCAATCTCCGTTGGCCAGAGGATTCCCAAAGCGGCATGAAATAGGACCTGCACTCCGTGGCGTCGTATGTTCTCACAAGAAGTGGAAGATTTCATGCGTGAAATCCATGAGAACATCTGATTGGGTGGAACTGCAAGTGAGAGTGGGAGACCAAATGAGCACGCGCACATTACCTAGTGCATGCTAATTAATTTATGAGTCAACCGATGGGAGTAATTAATTTTAATTTTGTTTGGTGCAACGGTCAACCTCCAACAACTATTCATTCCCGACGAGTCATTTCTCCACCATCGTTCTTGCACTCCTTTTAACCTACCGCTCGGGTACCCAGCGACTACGATATCAAACTACGAAAGTGCTGCCTGCACTTTGGGCTCATACACCAACGGCAATATTCGGCTCTTCGAATTGATCGCTAATTCGGGCGAAGCCAGAGAAGCGCTGGCGATAAACTCGGCACTGTCAGAGACCTCCACAGAGTACACACGCTCGAGTACTCCTGCGACTACCACCAGCAGCACTACATTGTTCAAGTCTTCTAACCTCTTCGACCTCGATATCATGTCACAAAACTTTATGACAGGCGACCCTCTCTCGCTAGACAGTATTCGGTCTGTCCTTGGTCGCCTCGAGGACACGATCATCTTTGGCCTCATTGAGAGGGCGCAATTTGCCCACAACCCGCGGATATACCAACGAGGTGCATTCA
This sequence comes from Leucocoprinus birnbaumii, assembly GCA_027627405.1. Taxonomy (NCBI): domain Eukaryota; kingdom Fungi; phylum Basidiomycota; class Agaricomycetes; order Agaricales; family Agaricaceae; genus Leucocoprinus; species Leucocoprinus birnbaumii. Next base: position 5,814 of record JANIEX010000457.1, on the reverse strand, counting down.
AGGAGCTTGAACAGCTGGGTTTCTCGGGCAGTTGGCTAGAATGGTTCTTGAAGGAGACAGAAATCTTCCACGGTATGTCGTGCTTTGCTAGCATTGGCGCCTAAAATACTGATCGAGTCATTTAATCAGCCAAAGCTAGGAGGTACACAAGGTAAGTGTAATGCTTGCCACGCGAGCACAATCCTGAATGCTAAATGTATGTTGGCAATAGCCCAGACCAGTATCCGTTCACTCCTGCCTCAGAGCTCCCAAAGCCCGTTCTACCTCCCTTGCATTTTCCCGACATTCTCTTCCCTAACGATATCAACGCAAATAAGTCAATTCTATCCTTCTATACCCGTGCCATTGTTCCTCGCATAACGCGCCGGGCGACATTGGCTCTAGCTGCTCACAAACGGCAGAATGGAATCTATGGAGATGGTGAATTCGAGGACGACGGCAACTACGGTAGCGCCGCGACAATTGATGTCGAAGTTCTACAGGCTATCAGTAAACGAGTGCACTACGGTTTGTAGTTCTCGGGTTTGACGATTCACTTGTTGATTTCTGACTATTCTTTTAGGCAAGTTCGTCTCTGAATCAAAATTCATTTCCAACCCGGCGGCTTTCATTCCCCACATTCAGTCACGCGATCGAGAAGCGCTGGAAGCGCTAATCACGAAGCCAGAGGTTGAAAGGAAGCTCCTTGTGCGACTTCAGAAGAAGGTTGATACCTATTCCCCTGATATCACCGCGGACGGTGATTCCCCTACGGTGAACGGAGCGAATGGATACAAAAAGCCAAATGGAGGAAAAATAGATACTGATGGTGTCGTAGAGCTCTATGAAAGCTATATCATTCCACTGACGAAAGAGGTTGAGGTTGGTGAATTTCGCTTCGGCTAGCATCTCGAACTAACAAACTGCTCTGATAGGTTGACTACCTTCTTCGCCGTTTGGATGGTATGGACGAGGAGATGATTGAGAGGCTCAGGAACAAGGATTTCTGAATCGTACTTGTGTTATTTGTGCATTCGTTGTTTTCTTTCTCTGGAACTCATAGTCCACACCTGCTTTGNATACACGGATACATGTTTGTCTGAAGATCTGAAGGTCATTGAAGATAGTAATCATGCCGGACTGATTGTCCGAAAGGATAATTGCAGTCTACGGATAAACTGATAGCGGCTAGTAGGAGGAATACAAATGAATGGGAGGTAACAAGTTGGATGAAAGCAAACAAACGACAAGATATAGAAGGTATAGATGAGGCAAGCATGGTCATTATACAACCGGCCAATGGGTATGAGTAATCAAAAAATGAACAAGAAGGTTGGATCGAAGATAAAGCAAATAATGTTAGAACCAAAAAAACAATAGGGTTCGAGGTAGCCGGTACATATGGACTTGGGTCTCTGTTTATAATCCGAGGTCTTGATAAAATCTGGTGAGTTTGGTTCAAGGCACCAGTGGTTCCCACAAACCTTCTATCAGTCGCTTCCTTTCCTCCTCGGAAATTTGGCGGGTGGCACGCCTTGCAAGCAGCTTTTCTGTCCTGTACTTCTCGTACAAGACCTCGCGGGTATGCACTTTCAGAAGCTACGTCATCACGTCAACCTCTGATATGATCCATCGTCATCAAACACTAAGCTTACCTTGAGATGGGTGGACAAAATCGCAGTCCTTAATGCAGCGAAGTCACAATGCTTGGGATCGAGCACGTCAACTGTTCCCCACCTGAACTTACGAACAAAAACTCCCCTCATATCTGCTGGCGGCGCTTGGAGAAACGTTTCCTTGACATGGTTCTGGGTCGGCGCAAGCGACACTGGAGACAACGCAGTGTCTGTGTCTTGAGGATCTTGGTTCCCGTGGCCATCCTCAGTCGTATGAGCGGCGGTAGAGGCGCCTACAGGTGTAGTAGGACTATCGATTCCAGAGGCATGTTTCGGGTGTTTTCGACGCTTCTTGTTCTCGGGGGGTGATCAGCGCGAAAGGTAGCAAAGAGCTGATGTCACTTTTCGCGAATATATGCGCCGAGAAACGAATATTGGCAACACTATCGGGATCAGCAACATCTGGAACAGCGGGTTGGCTATCGTCCTCGGCAACACTAGTCAGATCTCTCCGCGAGCGTGAACGGGAGAGTTTACGATGCCTGGGAGGGCGAAGCTTAATGACCGGCCGAGACTGTCGCTCTTCCTCTCCTCCTTCCACGTTCTCTTCACCGACATCCTCAAGAGCAGTGCTGTCACCGTTCTCAGCGTGACAATTCCCGGGGTCGTCGTTGGACGCATTGGCTGGAATGTTGCTGTCAGCGAATTTGGTTGCCCCTTTCTGCACTTTTGGCTCCTCTGGGGTCGACTTGGTCACCGAACCGAAGACACCAAAGTCAATGCCAGCCTCGTACAGTCCCCGCCGCACTGTGAACGCATCAATAAGTTAACTTGGATACAGTAAAAAAACAAGAACTTACCAGCGTCCTTGGTTGCCACCAGTTTTTCATCGGTGAGTGAATCGGCATGTGCAATCACTGGAAGGACATTGGATCTGTTTGATATCCGCCGGATGACTCTAATTTCTGCTGGCGCCATCGTCAAAGGACCTTCATCCTCATCGTCCTCCTCTGACTCATCTCCAGAAGACGTATCTGGGACTAGCTCAGGAGGCTGGGACTGGGAGATGGTCGCTGCTGAGTGTGTCTTCGTTGGGCTAGAGATTGTGGCGTCAAGTGTGCGCCTCGTCTGCCTCGGGATGATAGACGCCGGGTCAATCATGTAGATGCAACTGTTGAGGGATAAGTGGCCGAATGTAATGAAGGTCAAAGACGAATCTCACAGGTGGATGTGCTGATCACCCTTTTGCTGGCGAACAACTTTGGATTCCTGGGTTATACGGACATCAATCCAGGGATCCTGGTTCAATTTGAATTGCTGACCTCGCTCATGGTGTCTGCATATTGCGCGTCGACGTGCCTTAGGATGGCATTAACTTGTCTCTCCAGCCTGAGCTCTCTCCCCTCTTGGAAGTCCAATCCCGGCGTGTCAATAACTGACAAAAAAATTCTGTCGAACTTGTTCTCGGATATTTCAATCGACGTGCTTTGAATCGCGATGGTCGGTTTTGAAGAATCATCCAAGAATGTCGCCAATGCAGCACGCTGTTCCTTTGTAGCGGAAGGAGAAACTTCTGCTGTTTCAAGCAAAAGACGAAGAAGTGAAGATTTCCCTGTGCCCTTACCACCGATCACCTGAAAGTGACACGGGTCTCAATAAAATTCGGTGATTCTAGCAAAGTAAAGACTTGCCATGATATTGAACGTCGGAGGAACCTTTGCCCTCCTCTGCCCGATACGTGACCCAGTTAAACTCTCAGTCTTTTCCTTCCTTTCATATTTCTTCTTCCTCATTTGGTTGAGCACCTCGGGAGGCGTTGCCATAGACATATAAAACGACGAAATGGGCGCCTTCTCATCGTCTGCAGTAGCAACGACCGCCTCTCCTGTGGAAGAAGAAGCAAAAGCAGNTGTTGGTACTCCATTTCTCGAGGAAGGATCCGCCGGGTTACGGAAAAATGGTTTGTGGAACATCACAGGTTCCCTCCCCGTTGAGAATGATACTCTAGCCGCACCTTGGTGTCCAACGACGCTTGGCCTCCCGCTCCCTTCACCACCCATATGGGTCGCCTCGGTCAAAGCCGCGACAGACTCGAGTTCCTCGTCTGCTTCGAGCTTCCGTATGGCGTCTACATCTACCAAATCCTCAGGCCAAGGGATGTGCCCTTGAACCGTGTTCTTGAGGTCTGGGAGAGAGGGTGAAGTTCTGATTGGGGGCGGTTCTTCAGGCTTCTTGGGTTTACGCCGGAAGGAGAACATTTGTGTGATTATAGATAACGGGCGTCTAGGTGTTGGAAACAGGCAATTGTGATGTTCGCGTCCTCACTGCGAAAGCAAGAACGCGTAGTGTAGCGGAGGGGAGGAGCGTGAGAGGGAGGAGGTGCAAATTGCAGGACGAGCGCGCGTGTATGTTTGCGTTTCGCGGAGATAGTTGCACAACAAAAGGGAATACAGGAACAGGAAATGAACAAGCGGATCTCTTTGGGGGAAACTTCGTAGGTTTTTTGGCGTGTGGGGAAGACGCCGCAACTCCAAGGAAACGGAACGCGGGAAAAAAAGGCAAAAAGAATAACAAGTGGGGGTATAAGCAGAGGTTGGAAAAGAGCGGCTATGAGTTGCTTGTGTCGGCTTAACGCTCCTGGTCGCTATGCTCCATGTCAACTCAATACCGTGGGTGCGGCAATCACTCACGAAATCAAATCAAAACAAGTAAATGGGCGCTAAAACTGACGCAAGGTAGGCTGATTTAGATAAAGGACCTTGGTTTGCGGGAGAAACAACAGGGCTGTCTCGAAGACTTCAAGCTTCTAGAGACTTAACAAGTGGTAGGGAGGGCTTGACAAGTGTGGAAGGGTATCAGGTTCGAGTTGGCTTGGGTGAACATCATGACATAAATATCCTCTCGCTTATGGCCAGAAAGGGCCCGCGCCGCCCGCACATCACATCTATCAGGAACCAAACATCCGAAAACGATCAGAATCAAAGGCCACTTTCCGTTACCGAATCTCATAAATCATGGCACAACCAGGGCAGATTGACAAGGTGGACGACGACATTCGTCATGATCGTCGTGAACAGACTTCGAAATTCAAACTACACATCGTTCTCAAAATTCTGCATATTTTTGCATGAATGATATCATCGCTTGATAAGGCGCTTATGCGCCCAATACTCTATGAGATAGAGGCAGAGAGGAAAAGGAACGCAAAACAGAAACAGAGGAAATTGAGATAAACACGACGGCTTGTATAAAAATGGGGAGATATTCAAGGAAATCGAGAGCAATCTCTTTCAAAATACTGCTACAGTCCATTTGCCGTTTTGCACAAGAGAAGTGGAAAGGGATGGGGGGACTGGTGGAGGTAATAGAAAAACACAGTTGAAAGGTGAGCAAGTCGTCTCACCGAGAATCGAGTTCTTTGATTCTTTAAGAGAAAGAAACAGGAGAGAAAAAGAGAAAAGAAAGAACGTTACTTTATGTGTACGCAGATCAGTTATCTCAAACCCAAAAACCCAATTTATCCCAAATGAAACCAAAAAGGAGCCAGAAAGAAACGTGCGGATGTGGCGGTAATGTTTGACGAGAAGGGAAAATTCTTTTGAGTCGAAGACACGGAGCATTGAAGCATGATGTACGGGGCGTTGGGCGTGAGCAAGAGAAGATCAACGTAAACCGGGGCCTGCGGTGGTAGGAGAGACTCTGCGCGTGGGCGAAGAAAAAAAAGTGAAAAGGGGGATGAACGGGATTCGAGAAATATGATAGGACCTGTGGGTATGCAAGGAGCGGAAGGAATGAAAAAAGAGCGAAAAGGGGCAAAAGACAATGAAGCAAAACTGGCAAGTTAAATATTCTACATCTTTTGGGGATTCGAGGGAAAGGACTGGACAGGATAAGCAGCAAGGATACACACAGGGAAAGGAGAGACAGACGGTGAACAAACACCACAGGTGCATAACGTTGAACAATTGATGTGACCACACTCACCCAGCAAGCAGGTAAGCGAGGAGAAGTCGAGAAATTGTGCGCACCTGCGCATGGGGCACCCAAAGAAAAATCAAAACTCGCCCCAGCAACCAAAGGAAAGCAGAGAAGGAAAGAAACCAATATTTTGACTACATTAAGAAAGATAAACACGCAGAGTTCATCAGGGTATACCACCAACAGACGCAGCAGCTCTTCCACCCGGAGGACTCTCATGCCCACCACCACTCATCATTGA
>JANIEX010000456.1:0-30868 GCA_027627405.1 Leucocoprinus birnbaumii | reverse complement strand
TTGAGGACTGAGTGGGTGAATGAGGATTGGCTGAGTGGTGTCTGATGTGGATCTTCTTTCGTTGCGTACTTAGTGGTGTTCTTTTTTTTTTTGGTGGTTTGGATTTTTGCAGGAGTCCTTGCGATTTTTTTGCCTCTTTAAGTCGTTTCCCCTTCACATCTTATCTTTTCTTCATTGGAGTATCTCGTGTGCTCCTTGTTTTAGCCCTTGGAATCTTTGCGGTCCATCTCTTTTACCGGATCTATCCCTTTTAATTTGCGTTACTTCACCAAATATTTACCCTCATGCTATTCTTTTCTCTGGTACTCTCGTCGATTATGCTATCCTGTGACTCTTTTCTTGCTTTTGCTTTGACATCTTGGACTCGCGATTCTTTTTTCGAGTATTATGTTCACATGTATTTGTAGCTCATTGCTTTGCTTCCTCTCCACAGAAACACGACTACACCTCTCTTGTTATTTTCTGGTTCCACAAACTATCCCGATTGCGTGCTTTGTGATGACATTTGAACGACGGTATTGGAAATCGCTCTCCCTGAAATTCGATTCATCAAGCGTATGTCGAGCCTATTGGTTGAAGAGCTTCTCTGTGTCACGTCGAGTTTTTGAATCGGCGTTTATCCATTATCCAATGGCTATCTTGAGTCCGCTTCGGCAATCAGACTTGGTAGAATGGGTGTAGCATGCGGACGAGCGTGCTAAGTGGGCCCGCTCGTCCTATTCAGATTGAACATAGACTATAATACATATTGGCTTCTGAAAATACACGAGTCTTCGAGTCCGAAGACAATAGTGAGATGGAGGTGAATCCGGGAGATATGGCTTGCCTGTTATGCCCGCCACGTCTCACTTCACCGTGCTGTGTCCCCGTCCCCACCTCGGGTGGGATAGGAAGCCTCCAAGTCATCCGAGACGCCTGCGCGCGTGACTCCTGGAGGATGCCATTGACCTAGCGTAAACATGCTTTAAGCCCGATATACTATAAAGCTCCGAATCACTGAGTAAATCTGAGTTTTAAGATGCCGTTGCGGCTCGGGCCGACGGCCCGCACAGCACGAGTGGTTCGATCATCATCCGCTTACCGCAGACCGACATTTTTAAGTACTCCAGTCTCAGCTGTGATTCATTGGTACGTCGCTCCGCAGTCACCCACTTCGAAGCATGATTTCCATCCACTCCGGGAGTTTCGGGACCCTTACACAACGCCTTCAAAATCTGTCTAATTGACTGACAGCGTCGGCTGGGATAAACTATTTGTGGATCTATTGGATTGAATACAATTTGACCTGTATTCCAGGAACCGCTTCTCTCCGGGAATGGCGGAAGTAAACTATAGCTCAAGGTCAAGCACAGAGAGGATGATTCTGACCGTGGCGTTGAGCCGCGAATGCCAGTCGAATCGCCGCCAGGGAACATCTATAAACACTCGACTAGCGTCCTCTTAGGGGATTATTACTCTCCGAAAGATATTTTCTAAGGCCCGCAGCCCAGGAAATTTCTCTTGGCATCTCAGAAGAGGAGAGGATGAAATCATTTCGGTTCCCTCCAAAGGATTACTCTCAGGAACACTGTGGCAATGGTGCCGGCGCCGGCGGCAAGGACGGTAATTAGCCTTCAAGTATTTTTCAGGTACGTAAGTTATATCGCCATCTAGGGTAAAAAAAATTGAATGAACTGGAACAACGTGCGATGTTGAATGTGTAGCTGCTTGTTGCCAAGTGTATCACGAAACCTTGGGTTTCGGCATATTTCTCGAGAAAGAGATAAACGGCGTTCGGTACATCCGCCCTCACCTAAGAAAAACCAGGCGTTGACTCGTGTACGTCAGGCGCGGCGACATACGCAATACGTCCGTACCAACTTCATGTTCTGCTTCCCATACACTCGTCCCTGCAATCTCTCAAGGTCATTTCCGTCTTGATATATGTATCACACATATCGGCTGAAAGATGCCCCTCGCGCCCAAAGGATATTTGAGGTCCGGTGGCGCTGCCGAGAATATCTAAGAAATATTCCCCCGATACAGGTACGGTATGAAGTCATGAGTCCGCGCTGGCAACTCAATCTATAACCGGACTTCGTGCTCGGAAGTTAAGATCTGTGAGTTTTCGTTTCACGGCTTGCCTCCTTCATTATAGCAAAACCTTCGGGGAAAGCATGGGCATATCAACTCTTGAAACGATCGCTGAAACTGTCTCGATCTGTACCAGCGATGACTTGGAAAAGGCTTTGAATAAACCCATTATCGCAGAACACATCGACGACGACACGAAGCAAGCGATCACTTCGATCAGCACTCTATACTCAAAGGATGCTGAAAGCGATACTGCCCCCAGCGAAGACTATCCCGATGGTGGACTCCGTGCATGGGCAGTCGTCCTTGGAGGGTATGTAGATCCACGGCTACGAAGTCAAGTATCTCTCTAATGTCGTCAACGTTTCACAGATCTCTCTTTCAATTATCCAGCTTCGGGTGAGTTGTCGTTGTCAATGCTTCGCGTGATGACGACTCGACAGGAGTCAGTTACATCTGCTCCTTTGGAGTTTATCAAGGTCAAAATATAGTTGATCAGACCACACGGAAACTTGCTCATTTCTAGTGCTAGATTATTACACCAGGGTGTATATGACGGCATATTCACCCTCAGCCATTTCGTATGTCTGTTCTTCATATAAATCGACGATTGTTTACATTGATCAGATGGATTGGGAGCACTAGCGCATTTCTTCTCTTATTCGTAGGTTTTTTCTCAGGAAGACTCTACGATCGGGGATATTGGTCAGTGGAACTTTACTCTCAGGGTAGATGACCTTGTTCTCAGATACATTTAGCTTGCATTTGTTTTATGGTGGCGCGTTCATAACTACCATGTCGCTCTTTCTCCTATCTCTTGTAAAACCGAATCAGTACTATGCCGTGAGTGACGTGATATACTTAACATTGTGCAATAAACTCACGTCAGCTCAGGTGTTTCTCTCCCAAGGGCTAGGAATAGGCATAGGTGGTGGCCTAGTCTATGTTCCATCTCTAGGAATCGTCTCTCAGTATTTCAGCAAGAGGCGTGCCGTTGCGATGCCAATAGTTACAGCAGGTGTACCTATTGGTGCCAGCTTCTCTCCCATTATGCTTAACAGATTGCTGGATCGCTCTGATATGAGTTTCGGTACAGTCTCGAGAATTTATGCCGCTTTGATGCTCTTTATTCTGGTCCTGGCCTGCGTTTTGATAAAGCCTCGTACGGTACCCCCAAAACACCATGCGAGCATCACGAACTGCCTGGGCAGATTTGTGAAGGATGGGGCATATGTCACTCTCACAGTCGCGTCAGTGTACCACATGCGATATCCCGTTTCCGATTCTGACCCAGTTTTAGACTCATATTATTTGGACTTGCGGTTTTCTTCCCTTTGTTCTTTCTACAGTTAGCCGCCGTAGAGAATGGTCTGGGTAGAGAGTTTGCACTTCAATCTGTAAGCGCGTACCTGTTATGCTCTCGCCACACATCGAATCTTATGTACCGCAAAGCTGGTCATCTTGAACGGATGCGGTTTCTTCGGACGGATCCTCTGTGCTTGTGTTTCGGGAAAGATACGGGTGGATGCTCTTGCAATCGTGTCTATGGCCGCTTGTGGGGGTGTGATTTTCTCTTTCATATCGATTGACTCAAAATCCAGCATCATACTTGTCGGGGTAATTTATGGGTTCTTCCTTGGAACTTGTAAGTTATTTACCTCACGTTGAATTTCTTGTCGGACCTTATTAGACGAGCTCAGTCGTTGCGACTCTTGCTCCGCTAACTGCATTGTTGACCGATAACATGGAGGAAATTGGGTAGGTGTCGCTGGTCGAAGAGAACTTGCCCAATCCTGAAATATAAGCTAGGCTTCGGATAGGGATTGCATTTGCATTCATGGGTGAGAGAGCTCACCAATTTGAGGCTTCTCATCCTCTTGATACAGCAGATCCACAGGCATGGCAGAGCTGATAGGTTGATAATACCTTTATCTCATAAATTGGAGATGATGTTGAATGACTGGCTGTCAGGTCCACCGATAATGGGAGCTCTCCTCAATGGATATCACTGGTGGCGACCGGCGGTATTCTCAGCGGTTGGTGCACTCCATAAGTTACAAATCTCTGGATCTGATAGTTCTACCAGACTCTGATTCTTGGGTCCTCAGTCTGCCTTCTGGGGGTCAGCGTGATCCATCAAAGGCGACAAGTCTGACTTATACTCTATCTCACCTCTGATCGCTATTAGATACATCATAATAATAACACTTATTAATATCAGGTACTGTAGATAATTTCGGAATGGATAATGTATCTGCCCACGTAACCTTGCCAAAGAGTGTTCTTGCTTGTAATATTGGAGGTCAATGTGAGTTTCGAAGCTCGTTCGAGATAGGAAGTCATTGATACTGATAATTCTTCTTGGGAGTATTCAGCCGTCGCCTGTTGTAATGAATCTCAGCTTTGAATTCACTGGTCCTCGGTTCCGACAAGAGGCAGAACTAAGCGGGCCTCATCCGCGTTATGCAAAGGGCTGGTCAGTGGAGTTTGCGTACCCGAATATCACGTACTTTCTCCAGGTGAAGCCTGTGCCGTATTGTTCATCGCCACAAATTAACAGGTGCCGTATACGCGATCAAGCATATAGGCTTGATACTTTGTTTCTGGTTTGGGAAGTATCAGATATACCCTTTATCTTGCGCGGCTTGCCCTCCTCGATAGTTGAGTAGATGTATTCATCTAATATTGACCATGTATTGACTGTCTTGATATTGGCAGATGTCCTCATATCAGATTTTTCAAAAGAAAGCCTGCGGTAAACGAAGTCGATAGGCACTGTGAGATCTGGCACCCCAAGGTCAGGGTCAAGGCTTGAGTGAATTCTGCCCCTTAGGCCCTTCACAGGTCAAGCGCTGATAACCTGGAATGCCTTAAGAGCAATAGCGGTTTAGTGAGCCAAACCTCTCCTCTCTGTTTCAGTGAGAACATTGCGAAGGTGAATTGCGAGTACGTATACGTTTGTTCTACTAGCTACGGAACTTGCACTGTGCCTTCCTCTGGGATTGTACTCTCATTCCTAAAATTCTTCCTAATCGTTCCTCCAACCGAATAATCTCGGGTATAGTCGGAAATAGCCCTATCACCCGTAGAGAGTCATATACAGCTGAGCATTCGCTGTGAGAGGCATAAGAGCAGAGGAGAGAATACTTAGCAAGGCCGGTAGTCTCAAAACTCAGCAACCAATAAATTTGAACTCGACTCAAGTGGTCTCTCAACAAATGGTCGGCAAAGTTCCAGGTCCTATCATCACTAAATATGGTATCCGTTATGCGCTGTTAGCTAGGGTATTACGTGAGAATGCCATGATTCTCTCTCGAAATTTGACTGAAAAGGTTTGTAGTCTGTACGTGTCGCGCTTATTCTTTGCATTACAGCTCCAGCACCGACAACCTGGGACTGCCTTACGGAGTAATGGCGATTTTGTACATAGGCAAGAGTGTTACCTGTGAAGGTTCTCAGACTGCTTTCCCCGTCCCAATAGCCACTGCAATGCAAAGCACTATGTCCTACTCAGGCGGCAGCCACTGCTCTCTGAGCCGAGCCAACGTGAGTGACACCGAGAAGTATACACAGAATCCTCAGCGTGAAATCACGCCCCGCGGTGACGAAAAACACTCATCGACTCCGGAAAGTTTTCTATCACGAGATTGCTGGCATGCTCCCGATGCAACACCAGACGGGGGTCTCAAAGCATGGAGCGTTGTTTTCGGAGCGTGAGCACATATACACTCACTGTGTTCGAAGGCGATTATTTACCCCTAATAGATTTCTGATCCAATTTTGTACCGCTAGGTATGTACAACCTGTGCTAATACTAGTATTCGATGGTATTCAACTCACGGTCTTTGGAGCTACATTTGTTCCTTTGGAGTCTTTCAAGGTTAGCCGTCTTGTATTATAACATTACGTAAACAGCAGGTGAACCCTTCTAGACTATTACACGCGTGTGTATATGACCGCCTACTCGCCTTCCGCAATTTCGTGAGCGAACCTCTGTATCATATGTTGACTCTGTTCCGAAATCATGGTGAAGATTGATTGGGAGCACGAACTCGTTTACTCTTTTAACCATGGGACTTATTAGGGGGCGGTTGTATGACCGAGGCTACATGTCAGCCGCATCAGATCCTAACCGAAGACGGATAAACTCATGATAGATCGCCCATAGGGTTTCCTTGCTATATGGCGGCTCCTTCGTTATGTCCATTTCTCTTTTCATGCTATCATTGGCTAAAGAGAATCAGTATGCAGTGGTATGTCGAACTGAACACGAACGAGTGATAGTGCTAAGGTAATTAATTAGTAGGTCCTCGTCACTCAAGGCATCTGCATGGGACTTGGTGCTGGGATTGCCTCCGTGCCTTCGTTTGCAATAGCATCACAGCACTTTGATAAACGCAGAAGAACGGTTCTTCCATTGATTACCATGGGAGTCTCTGTAGGCGCCACTTTGTCACCAATATTAATCAATAATCTGCTCCAGAGACACAACTTACCTTTCCAGACAGTCGCAAGGATTCACGCCGGGATAATGACACTGTTTCTTATCATTACTTGCGCCTTGGTCAGACCCAGGCTACCTCCGGCAAGGAATCATGCCAGCCTTTCCGGCTGTTTCAAGAAGTTTGCGAAGGATAAAACGTATGTCATGATGACTACCGGGTGCGTGGGGATCCACTTAAACGAAGACTCGTTCGGATTCTCACTACCTGCTTAGATTTACCCTGTTTGGCTTTTGTCAATTTTACCCTCTATTTTTCCTCCAGCTTGAGGCTAGAAACCATGGATTCAATAGAGAATTTACCTTTTACACGGTACGTCAATGATTGTAGCAGTATGGAGGTCGTGAACATGTCACCACCGTGACTAATATTAAACCTCCGCAAGCTGGTCATCCTCAATAGCTGTTCAAGTGCTGGACGTTTTCTGTCTGCATTGACCGCCCATAGGACTAGAATCGACTGGATGACGATAGGTTCCGCAACTGTCTGTGGCTCCATCGTATTTGCCTTCTTTCGTATCGATTCAGCTGTTAGTGTTGTGCTTGTCGGTATCATCTACGGCTTTGCCTTCGGAGTGTGTGCGTCTCATGAAACATTTACATTCTTTTAACCAGCAACTCACTCGAGATGACTCATAGTTGTAGCTACTATGGCACCATTGGTCAACATTTTGACTGACAGTCCAGCAGAGCTCGGGTAGGTCTTGAAGTATGATGGAACTTGGATGGTCATTAACTCTTTCAAATCTTGAAAATTTCATAGTCTTCGCCTTGGGATTGCTTTCGCATGGACAGGCGGGTACTTCTTATTGGAAAGCCTAATACCGTTGACGATCGATGATTTTTCCCAACACAGGCTTTGGCCTTCTTCTTGGTAGGCCGGAAATCTCTACATTTATACGGAAAATGCTCAAGGATACACATATAGGCCCACCCATCATGGGTGCACTTCTAATGGGGTACCATTGGTGGCGCCCAACTGTCCTAACTGGGGTAAGTGAGTGTATACTAGAGAATTCAGAGACACATAGCTCAGATTTGCATAGGTAGCGCTATTGACTTCCGCAATCTGCTTCGCTATTGTTAGCAAAACCATTCGCACTCTCGCGCTACGACATACAGAACCATAAAACGTCAACCGCTACTGGAGTTCCCTCAGCAGAAGGACCTTTCTTTGTGGTATCGGCCCAGCGTCTCGGAGTAGGATGCCTGATTGAGCGTAATACATTTCAGAAGTTCTTATTCTCGTATTCCTAGCTGCCACAAATTGACTGTCTCCTATTACATACACGCGTATGCAATCAAAGTGCAAAGCTTCATTTCCGTTTTCGGGCTAAATTCAGGCAATAATGTCTCGTAAACTCTCGTTGTTCATTGGAATTTCGGTCAGCTGAGTAGCCGGAGTTTTGAGTTATGACTCATTCACATCTGGAGCTCCTTCTCCTGATAGGATCTTCAATGACTTCGACCCTAGATGACGAGTTAATTACAGTTGTTGTCGAAGTAGCATTTGGAAGTGCCACCGAAATTGTGCCCTGGGAAAGCGATTTCTGGCACTCGTTCCACCAGTCGAGTCGCCAACGTCGTCAGCCCCCGTCTCCTTTGAAATGATCTTGGAGTCGCTTGGACAGAGCTGCGAGGACATATACAGTATATTACTGAGCTTATAATAATGACAGTCTACTAGCATCTTACAGCCGTGCAAGTTGCATCTCGGGGTGTCTATCATTTCAGCGAGGGAGTCTTCATAATATTCAGCCACACTCCTATATCCTATATTTCGCCCATTTCATCGGTTGTATGCTATACGGAAATGCGTCTGAAGATGACCAGCATACGCACTGACCTTTTTTTCCACGCTAGCCGTATTTTTTTCGGAGAGATTTGAGGCCAGTAAAAGCCTCAATACCGGGGGATTCCCCTCCTTGCTCTGTTGACTACATCTAGAGGCTGATATCAAATACATATGGCTAAAATTTCTGAACATTCTGCATATGCCTGCATATGCAGTCATATCTAATTAAGCTCTGTTAACTCTACACAAAATGATTGACGAAGAGACGAGAGGGCAGGGAGCTGCGGTAAGAAGGTGCAAGGGTGCAGTAATGCCGCGTCACATGGGCTTCGGGCTGCCATCGGGTGGCACTCCCGATCGTGGCACTTCGAATTGTCAATCGCTCTCCAGCATTCAAAGCATTCAAAGCAATGTAAGCTTCCCAAAATGGCATGACGTAGTTCCTGATTAGTAGTGGATTACAGCAACTACCAGTTCAAACAAAAACCTGCCTGAAGGAACACTGTCTCGATTTCCGAGCCCTACGCACTATGCCAAGCTCCGACCACAGCACAACGACTTCAGGCCCATACTCTCATCATGAATCCCAAACTGATCTAGAGAAGAGTCCTAGTCACTCACATCTCGAGATTGGGAGCCTGGATAAGGCCGCCAACTCGCCCACAGAGCAGTGCTCTGAGGACGTGCAGTGTGGTGCCATTCCGGACGGTGGACTGAAAGCCTGGGGTGTAGTACTCGGGGCGTAAGCAATCACTGTTTCATTTAATTCGCCGGACATATTTTGAAATTGATTGGCTCACTGGATCCCAGGTTCTTGATCCAGTTTTGTACCTCTGGGCAAGTCATGACCCAAATCCTCTCTCTACTGATGATATTAAAGAAGATCCAGCTATGTCTGTCTCGTTCGGTGTTTTTTCAAGGTCAGCTGCTTTGCCACCATCGATGATGGTTTGATTGACATCAGAGAATTTCGAAGATTATTACACTCGTGTCTACTTGACTGAGTACTCGGCCTCGGCAATCTCGTCAGTTGTTTCGCAGAGTTGTGTTTGAAGGGATTGATGTGTATTCTCCTCATAGATGGATAGGAAGCGTGAACACATTCATTCTTCTGGCTATGGGGCTTGTCGGGGGAAGATTATACGATAGAGGTTATGTGTGAGTCACGATCATTTCGGATTTGAAATGATGATTTTGACAATCTCCGCCCTCGAACCGACGATTCAGCGTATCCTTGTTATACAGTGGTTCGCTGTTAATGTCCCTATCATTGTTCGCGCTGTCCTTTGCGAAACAAAATCAATACGCCGTGGTATGAGGATCCAAATATGTTGTTGACAATCCGGATAGCTGATTTTTGGGATAGGTACTCGTTACTCAGGGTATTGGTATGGGTCTAGGTGCCAGTTTGGCCTACATTCCATCTTTTGCCATAGTAGCACAATACTTTGACAAAAAACGAGCGATGGTTTTCCCACTGGTTGCTGCTGGCGTGTCTGCTGGCGCAGCGTTGACACCAATAATGATCAACAATTTACTGCAGAAGCGACACCTATCGTTCGCTACAACGACGAGGATTCATGCAGGCATGATGACTGTACTTCTCATAACCATCTGTTTGTTGGTTAGGCCGAGATTGACGCCGCCTACGACTCATGCAAGCCTGTCTGCATGTTTCAAGAAATTTGCAAAGGATAAGGCGTATGTCATCCTTGTAACCGGGTAAGCAGCAATTTTGCATGTAACTGCCTCGTTGTGATATTTCCTTCAGTTTTACGCTGTTTGGGTTGGGATTATTCTTCCCCATCTTCTTCCTTCAGTTGGCGGCGACGACTCACGGTTTGGATCCGGACTTTGCCTTCTATTCGGTATTTCAATAATTCACACTCGGTTATCCGCGAAATGAGGCGCCATTTCTGATTCATTCCAAGCTGGTCGTTCTCAATAGTTGTTCAAGCATCGGCCGCGTTCTCTCCGCCTTGGTCGCTCATAAGACTAGAGTGGACTGGATGGCGGTAGGATCCGCAATCGTGTGCGGCTGCATCATTTTTGCATTTCTACACATCGGTTCGGCTGCAAGCGTCGTGCTTGTCGGTATCATTTATGGTTTCGCCTTCGGAATCCGTACGGCTTTTCATTAAGTGATATTGTGCCTGGGCTTACTCATGAGGTCTGCTTCAGTCGTAGCCACCATGGCGCCACTCACAAACATATTAACGGACAACCCTGCGGAACTCGGGCAAGTATTAGACTAGATCTGTATAACGCTGAAGACCAACTGATCAATCCTCTTCGGTGGTTCGTAGCCTCCGTCTCGGCATCGCTTTTGCTTGGACAGGTCAGTGGGCTCTCTTTATCCGGAGCCTTGTTTCGAGGGACTCAAAAGCCTACACACAGGTTTCGGTGAATTAGTGGGTATGTCAAGTCCTGCTACGTGACGGAAGCTGTAGGTGTAGTTCACTTACATTGATACAGGTCCACCCATCATGGGAGCACTTCTAACTGGCTATCGGTGGTGGCGCCCGACCGTCTTCTCCGGAGTAAGTTCAAACATGCAAAGGCTAGAGGTCTTTCGTAGCTTACGACTTGATAGGTCGTACTACTGGCCGCCGCGACATGTTTCGCGACCGTCAGCATAATTGTTGGCAACAAATTCAAAATGTCCACCAACTAATTCGATGCGAATGTCCCGGACATCAGTAGAAATAGACGCTTCGTAGGAGCAGTCCTGATCGATACCTTCTGATTAGTAGAACTGTTCATATCATAGAGAAATCGGATTTGTTCCATCAGAGCGTGTCATGTCCGAGTCTCAACATCATTTTCTGAGCCCTGGTTGTTACACATGAAGTAAAGGTTTCGTAAGTTCCAAGAAGCAGTATCTCTTTAGAAAAACTCAAAATTGCTCAGAGGTGAGCCCCAACTGAGCGGGAATATGTCCGATGATTGAACGGGAGTGAGTTCCAGTTCGAGTGTTTAGCGCCGACGTTGTCTTGAACAGGTGGTGTGTATCGTTTAAACAGTCCAGGTCTTGAATAATGTGGTATGCGAGAATGGACTAAGGCGCCCAGGTAGTGTATATCAAATGATGGTCATTCAACAGGACCTCTATCTCGAGAGACTAATGCGAAGGCGCCAGCTGGCTTGCTCAGGCGGATTTTGCGTTCTCCTCATTCAAAACAATCTACGTGAAAGGTCAGGAAGGGTCCTTCCATGACGATTATCTCCACATACCTGTGGCCCACCTTGGCCGTTCTCCCACTGCTGATACCTCAGCATAGTCAACCCACGTTTCTCGGCGGCGAGGCGCTGCTCCTCCTTGAGCGAAGAGCGGACAGCGCGGGCAGTGATTTGCGCGTATTTGTTGTAGCTATAGAGACAGATAAGCTGAAGTTCATCAAAAGAAAGAGAAAACATACGTGAAAAGACTTCTCCAGGCGCCGCTCATGGTGATGTGTAGTTGTAGAGGGAAGAGTGTTTTTCGTCGTGTCGAACAACGAGCAAGCCGTTTCCGGAGTAGTCCGCTACACGTGACCAAATGATCCCTTTCGTGGGAGCGACTTTCCTGATGACGTAACAGCATCATACTCCGGATTGCGCTGTCGTCGTCATACAGGATCCCATTCGCATCGCTCACCGTTGTCTATCACGATGTCTAGCATTACATGGCACTATGTTCTCAAATTTATTATTACTGGAGACGCAGCAGTCGGGAAATCTTCCCTTTTGGTCAGGCTGACCGACCAACGATTCCTCACCAATCCGGACCCTACTCTCGGAGTCGAATTCGGTTCCAAGCTCATTACGATCCCAGAAGAAGACAAAATTGTCAAATTACAGTGCTGGGATACTGCAGGAACTGAATCTTTTAGGTCCATTACCCGCTCTTACTACCGTGGTGCGGCAGGATGTCTACTCGTCTACGATGTGACTAATCGAAAAAGTATGTATTTGATCTCCTTCAACACTGCAATCGGACGTATTTATCAGGTGCATGCAGGCTTTTTGAATACTAAATCATGGCTTGCGGATGTCAGAGAACACGCCGACCCCCATCTGACTTGTATTCTTGTCGGCAACAAGGTCGATCTCTGTGACGAATCTCAAGATCGTACGCTTTTTTCAGCGTTTCCAAAATGTTGTACGTTCTGAAAGGAGGCTGTAGCACCCTCAAAATCTCGCCAAGTGACTACGGAAGAGGGCGCCGAATTTGCGAGGCAAGAAGGGCTTCTATTTGTAGAAGCCAGCGCTAAGTCCGGGCACAACGTTGAACTCGCTTTTGTGGAGGCGGCGAGTGACATCTTGAACAAAATAAAGAATGGAGTATTTGATGATTCTAGAGTGCGTTTCAACTCTCTACTCGGTATCCTCAATTCTCATCAAGGTTTTCTTTAGTCTCCCGGTGTCAAGTCTTCTAATCCTGCCAACCCAAACAGTCTTACGCTTGAACAAACACCTACCCAGAGCTCCTGTTGTTCGTGAAGCTAAATATCTTGCTCTACCATCAGCTTGCATCCCGCGATTGCAACCAACGTTTAATTGCTATGTAGGGGCGACTCTCGTGGATCGCGTCCATGAAATTCCACCGGTTCCGGTCATCTCTGGTTCTAATGGCTAGAAGACCACACTCCATCTTGATCATCACTCCTCTTTCGAATACGATGAACCTCACCTCATTGTCTGCTCCATTGTTCGCCACAACTTTCGACATAAACACGGATGTCTATTATCACCTCCTATACCTGATCTCGATCACGTTATATTTATAATTAACTCGGATATTTGTATCCTTTTTATGGCCAACCACAGCCAATTCTCTGCTATATCATCATGACTTCATTGGCCGTACTCGAGATAATCAACAACTTGAAATAGAATTTGTGCGCTTGAAATGCAGAATGTACTACCCCTGTGTATCTTTAATAGCTTTACACGTTTCCGAACCTACTGTATCACATCAAATTCTAACTTGAGCATTTCTAAAACCATCGAACAGAGCTTCAGGCGTCCCAGCCCGTGCCGAGTGGGAAGTTGATGCCTAGTGTTTACTCCGATTGGCTCTGCGACATGAACGCTGTTGGAGGCTAATGTTTGCGGATAATCTGATTCTCGACTGTTGAGAGCCCACTTTCGAGAACTTGTTTCAAGTCCTTTCATCATGCGCATGTGCGGACCTGGATAGTTTCTCTCTCGCACATTCATCCCGTGTCCGCTATCTATTCTTAGGTGAGAGCAGTGTCGTCATGGGAAACCAACGGCAGGCCAACTAGCGGCTTCCTAGGCGCTGTCATTGCCCGTCATCCGCCAACGTTTCGAAGCTGCGGAATAGCTTAGCAGGGCGACTTGCACCCGCCCGTCACATCGTATCGCTCGCGTGCATTTCGGATCCCCATTTGTGTTCCAGGATCAGGTGCTAAAAGCTGCTTCCATCAGGCCCCTCCAAGTCCAACATTAAACTTCGCCCGGAATCAGCACGTCTAGACGGACGTCCGAAACGGGCTGATCGCTTTCTCAACAGGTGGATACTCAAGCGCGTTGGCAAGTCGTGGACTCTTTTCATGAGGCTGACGCAATGATTGACTTAGCGCTCGATCACTAGTTCTTTCTCGCCATAGCGCCCCACCATGCGCAACTCTCATTGACTACCCAGCTTCTTGATAACTTTATCCATCAAAGGCTCTCTAAAACGGCTTTGATGATTGATATGATTAAAGACCTTACAGCAAATCACATCCAGCGTGGTACCAGATCTCAGGCTCGTGATGTGCAACATCATCCCATTAAGCTGGAAAAGATAATCACTCCCATCTGCTCAACAACCCAGATCTTCTGGCGCAATCGAATTGTGATACAAGGCTAGCAAGGCTGCGAACAGTGCTCTGGTTCTCTTCATCGAGCTAGCATTGGACGGCATCTCGAAGGAGTTCGGTACCCAGGAGCTTTGGACAGGCAAACTGACAAAGAGGTGCTGAGATCCTAGCTCAGTCGCCGCATCATAAGAGTTAATGGAATTAGTATCAAGCGCCTCATGGTCATCTGAATACATCAGCTGGGCCCCGAGGTTCAATGAGGCCCGCCACAGGAAAAGCACCGTCCAGGAAGCCCGCCAACTCAATGATGCTGTTGGGAGATTTTTCTCGCCACGACTCTAGAAGCTCTTGTCGTCAATGATACAGCGGTTCGAATCGGACTTCTGGAAAATCACCTCGGGCTTCCGCCCTTCGGGTGAATGGATGATTTCCGTTGCCTCCTTTATCCATCCCATGAGCTTCCAGGCCTGGAATACGGAGATATGGGGCATGACTCGCTTTTCTCATGTTTCACCGATATCCACGCAACTGTGCTAGGACAGTAGGACTCTTGAGTCGACGTTTGGGTTGGAGGTCTAAGGTACAGCAGCGCCGAGG
This sequence comes from Leucocoprinus birnbaumii, assembly GCA_027627405.1. Classification (NCBI taxonomy): domain Eukaryota; kingdom Fungi; phylum Basidiomycota; class Agaricomycetes; order Agaricales; family Agaricaceae; genus Leucocoprinus; species Leucocoprinus birnbaumii. Next base: position 16,092 of record JANIEX010000456.1, on the reverse strand, counting down.
TGTGCGACATTTTAGTCGTGCTTGCTTTCAGTGGCTGCGGGTGGCAGCCTCTGACAGTCCATTGTCGGGTCGAGGTGCCACAATGTATGTTACTGGACACCGACGGCCCAGTGGATATTTCGACAGCCGGCATTAGTGACAGGAGCATTTTGTTTCAGCTTTAGCGATTAAGCCTGAAGACTCAGGACCACCACTAGGGTTAGAGCCGCCCATTCATCTGTCTGTCAAACTGGGATATGCGCGGTAAACATAAATTTGTATCACATGTCACTTCACACTTTCATCTCGTGAAGGTCTCAGGCGAAAGGTGCCCTTGACTGGGCTACTGACTCAAATGCTGTGGCAAGAGTCGAGTCAGACTATTCAATCACCCGGACTCAATACGAGGGTCGAACGGCGGTGGAGCTTGCTGCTTCGCGCAGGTCGACCGGCCAGGATCTGAGAATGGCCGAGCCAATAGATTATTATGAATTAAAGTATGCATAAATCGATAGATAATCAGAAGAAGCGACTCTAGGTTAAACTGAACTGAATGGGATAAACGTGATATCAAATTGGCTTTTCAGCAGTGATAAAACACAATTAGTAATATACAATAAAGTACATTCAATTTTGAACGCTCAGCCGCGGGTGACCATGAGTAAAAGAGAAAAGTGGACATCATGCTGAACTTGTCTGATGAGAGTGGGCAACATAGGAACACAGGGGGTATGGATGGCGAGTGCGCGAGTTCTGGAAATATCAGACGAGTTTCGGCACACTGCCAAGCCATAACAGCTGCTGAGTATCAAGAAAAATATAGCCTGAAGCCTGATGAAGAAGAATCAAGAAAATTAAAGTCCGCTTCAGGGGGAGAACGAGCATCTCCGGAACCATCTTTCCATTTCCGTAGAAAGGAGTCGACGGTCAGGGCGATGGGTTGGGTGGGTATTGAAGGGGTTAAAGAAGGGGCGTTTTGATGTTGCATTCTACTGTGGCCCACTCATTCTATGATGATCTTCCCAGCGACACTTTTGCATATTCGTGTAACTGTTGAATGAACCCAAAATTGGGTTCAGCGATGCGCCGCTTGGACTTAACGTACTGCACGGCTTCCGTTGGAGACCAGTTGTACTGCGCCATCAAGAACGCCGCAACGACGCTTGAGCTCCGACTGATCCCCTCGACGCAATGAACAAGGACCCGAGCGTTTGGGTCGCGAGATAGGGCATCTCGAATCCAAGCAGTCGTTGTGGGTAAATGAGCGGCAAGTTCAGCGAACGGAAGGTCCTCCACTTTTATCTGCATTCGAGCAGGCTGAACGGGAAGGAGAGCGGCCGGAGGCTGGAACACTTTTTCAGGGAGAGTGGAAAGAATATGCGTAATCTTGAACTGGGCAAGACAGGTTGCATTCTCGGCGAACGAAAGGTCAGAGATGTAGAGTCGGGGTATAATCTCTGAGACGTTGCGCGATGGTTGGTTCGCGTAGGTAGGAGAGAATGGCGAAGCAGAGGGAGGCCCGTTGGACGGACTTGCGGCACCTTGAGTGGGATTTGTCGGCGTTAACGACCATTGGTTGTACTGGCCGCCACGGTGATATGACATGCTTGGTTGAGGGATGTAGTGTTGAGGATATGCCGTAGGGTATGTGGCGGGCTGAAGGTATGAATGAATATGATCAGTAACGCTGGCCTTTATACGAATAGAATGATGATGGAGTGATGTCGAAGCCGCTGGAAGTTGTTGGGGCCGTGAAGTGCAAGAGTTATCATGCCCAGCGGCATAAAGAAAGATTAATAGCTGACGCGTTAAAATAGAGCGGACAAGGCCAAGGCGGATGCTTGTGAAGGAGGATCAAAGGATCGGAGCAGAAATAGCCAAGAACGCCGGAATGCATCAGGTGGAGGTGAAATCAAACATGACTTACCATTATTACTCTTTTTTTAAGTTGGGATAGGTAGACAACAGTCGTCTATGATCGCGACTCCACACAAAAGGGGCTTCAATTACAACCGGGTTGAGCCGACTAGCAGGGTGGCCGAGGGTAATGCAAGGACAATTGGCTAGCTCTGCAGCGAGATGATATGGAGTCCACGTGCTGGATATGGGGAAGAGAGAGAGATGACGGGATGGTTAAAAGAGAAGAGAGGTATGGTCGCTGTCCAACAGATGTGGGAAGTGAATGAATGATTGATGCAGCAAGGGTCGACGTATTAGAGGGACACCGACTGTGTGTCGCTATTGAAGCGTCGTGTTACAGCTAACCTGACACTAGCACAGGGTAGGCCCTTCACCACGGTCTGGGAGTAGCGGGAGGGGAGTGTCGGACGGGTGTTGAGGGATTCAACTTGATGATCAAACGACCAACCGTCGCGCTTTTAGAGCCCTCATTCCGCCATTGTCATGTTTGTCAGAGTTGACATAGCTTTCCTGTCTGGGGTCTTGTCTTGTGCTGATGGCTAACGGAACGGAAGATCTATCCAGGGACTGCGCAAAATTTAGGCAAGCGAGTGGAATCCTTCGACTCGGAACATGAGATTCAGCCAATGGTGCGTCATCCTCACACCCGAGAAATGAATAAGCATGAGCAACCGGAATGCTCAGCCCCATGGTTTGACGACGGAAGCGGTGCAGGTTTATGTTTGGCACGGCTGTTCGGTCGGGCGGCGGGACTAGTCGGGACCCTGCCTGATGGTACTAAAGCTGTGTCATATCGGGGAAACCAGAAGCTGTCTATAACGTCAAGTGAATAGTTGTTAATGGCGCCTCCTTTGCTTGTGCAAAGGAGTGAGTTGGATGTTCTAATTCAAGGCCAAGATTCCCCGGATTACTCTCATCAACCATCAAGCCAACTTTGAGGACTTCCATCAGGATGCCTTTCCCATGGATGGTTCGAATATTCCATTCTCATAGCCCCATCTAGTCTGTATTTCATCAGATGAAACAGGGACCTTATCATCTGTACAACTCAGCGTCTACGAAGTTTGATCCGTACCGTATACTAAGTCGAAGGTGTCGGAGGAACCGATCCATGTATGTCCACTACTCCTAATACATTCTACAAGAATTACTGGACGATAGCAAAGAAAAACAAATGAGGCGTAAAACTAGTCAGGAAGGAGCCTTTTGGGGCATGTATTGTATGGAGAAGACGTGGAAGAACATGTAGGATCGTGAAATCAAATCATAGCGAACAAGCATAAAGGCGAAAGAAGGCAAATCCGAAGGCGCGAAAGGAAAGAAGATGATTAGATGAGGTCACTAGTAAAAAAAATCAGGATGAAAGATAGATTAAGTAGATTGAGACAAGAACTCACGCGACGTTCAAAGGCATTTCGTCAATCTGAGTGTTATAAAATTCTGATATTGACCGTAAAGTGAGCATCAGAACCAATAAAATGAAGCAGAGACTCACGCTCGATTTCTCGCAACATCCTTACATCCTCGTTGGTCACAAAATTGATAGCGACACCCTTGCGTCCGAAACGGCCACCACGACCAATACGATGGATATAGTTCTCACGATTGGTCGGAAGATCGTAATTGATGACGAGGGAGACTTGCTGAACGTCGATGCCGCGGGCAAGCAAATCCGTGGTGATGAGAACACGAGAAGACCCAGATCGGAACTCCTTCATCAGAACTTCACGTTGCTTCTGCTCCATGTCACCGTGCTATCGAAAATCATGAGAAAACTTTCATCTGATCGACGAATCACTCACCATGGCTGAAACAGTGAACTCCCGAGAATGCATCTTTTCGGTCAACCAGTCAACCTTCCGCCTAGTGTTGCAGAAGATAACGGCTTGAGTAATGGTGACGGTCTCATAAAGATCACAAAGAGTATCAAGCTTCCACTCCTCCTTCTCCACAGCGATGTAGAACTGCTTGATACCCTCGAGAGTCAACTCGTCCTTCTTGACAAGAATGCGGACAGGATCGCGCATGAATTTTTTGGTAACTTCAAGAACGTCGGCTGGCATGGTAGCGGAAAGGAGGACGACCTGAGTGTCCTGTGGGAGCAGCTGGAAGACTGGTGGCCAACCAATTAGACCAAGTAAGATTACAGCACGCCCAGCGCACCTTCGTAAATCTGATCTTTGAAACCACGAGACAACATCTCATCAGCTTCATCCAAGCAGAAGATCTTGATATTATCCGTTTTCAATGCACGGCGGTTGATCATGTCATAAACACGACCGGGCGTTCCAACGACAACATGAACGCCCTCCTGGAGCTTGGCCATGTCTTCGCGGACATTGGTTCCACCAACGCAGGCGTGACATTCGATGTTCATGTAGTCGCCGAGGGCAATCACGACCTTTTGGATTTGCTGAGCAAGTTCACGGGTTGGGGCCAAAATCAAGGCTTGAGTGCCTTTGATGCTCATATCAAGCTGGAGAAAGAAATAAGGTGGGCGGAAAATAGATACCATAGTAGTCACTCACCTGTTGGAGAATTGAGATAGAGAACGTGGCCGTCTTGCCAGTACCGGACTGGGCCTGGGCAATCACGTCGTGGCCCTTGACTACAGGAACGATAGCACGTTGCTGAATGGCCGAGGGACGTTCAAAACTGAAAGCTAGATGAATAGAGCTGTGCGTAATGACGTACGATCGGCTTACCCGTAAGCATAGATACCACGGAGAAGCTCAGGCTTCAGGTCCATGTTATCGAAGCTAAAAGGGCACAAAACGATCGGATTAAGATTGTCTGGACTTATCCATAACAGCGTCAGACTTACTTGTCTACAACCTGGTCCCAGTTGGACTCGATCTCATTCTCGGCGACATCTTGGAATTCTTCTCTGTGATGAAATCAGGTAGGCGAACAAGCGAGTGCTGAGCTAGATGTACGTACGCGGACATGTGTAATTGCTTATCGATATCTCAAGGGTCTATTATACGACGCTTGAGTAGGTGTTATACGGTAGATTGGTTGGGATGGTCAGAGGGGCGTTGATGGTAGTGCTCAACGAGGATCATAAAACATTTTTTACATTCACAGCATCGTCGGAGATGTCCGAGATATTCCATCTCCGCTTGATTGCTGACTCAATTTCCCTAATTTTCGCTCCAGCTGGCTCATTTTGCCGGGCTCGGCACCGCAATGACAGGCAAGAATACAGGCTACTTGGGCTCTAGGAGCGTTGGACTGATAATGACTCTACGTTCGTCAGTGATGACATTCACGCTCCCGCCAAGATCGACGGTACCGACTGACATATCGCCGCATCAAAAGTGGCTATGTCTTGGTTGCTACCGATTTGTAACCTTCTACAGACTTGTGAGTATCTGTCGTGTTCTACACAAGCTCAGTAATTGCCTAGACGATAAGGTTTCATGTCCAACTGTCCTATTGTATTTGGATCCTTCATCGAAACAGAGCATACTCCCCAAACGAGATGCCCACTTCTCCAATGACAGAGTAAACGACAAACTTTTCACACCAGCCGAGTGTTTAGGATGTAGCCTTCGCATCACAATCTAAGCGATGGACGCCAAGGTAGTAGGTCCAGGTGTTTGTCACCTGGCTCTCGCTCGGCGATTGCTCCAGTCTCTTTGCCACTCATCTGAAAGCAAGTCGCGCCGCTCGTTTCAGCACAGTGACCCGAAGCCCCTTGATGACCTCTCACCGAAGAAATCGCAACTCGACCACTCGTGGCCTGCAACCAGTCGAAGCACCTCGCACATTTTGGTGTCCGAAACGCCTTGTAGCTGATATCTGCTTGCCTAACCGGTTATCAAGTTGCCTTGAAATTCAGTTCTCAGACGCCCCGCCTACATGAACGAGCTGCTTGGAAATACCCATGGAGTGGGCTCTCTGCGGGCTAGGAGCATAAGAGAATTATCTCAGATTTCATCTCTCTCCGTTCCTCGGTGCCCGTACTAATGATTCTGCGTGTTGAGTGTACTGAAGTGCAGATAGTGAGGCTTTCCTTCTGCGAACTGAGTCGCCTCCGCACTTACCGGGATCATCTCACAATCAGGCTCAGTTGGCTAGGGGGACAGGAGACCTCAAATTTGAAATGAAATCTCAGAAAACCCCAGGGTTTGGATACTTCTGCTCAACTACTGTGCTTCCGTCTTGTCTCAAGATCTTCAGGTTGACCCTCATCGGCGAATCCTTATGACAGATGTTGTTTAGCTAGAGCAACTAATCATGATTTTGATACGGAACTATTTGATCAAGGTACAGTCTCTTTACTAGAGATAGACGAGGCACCTCAAACCCCGGTGTAATTAAGGAAGTTGTTCCGCATTCCTCGCTCCGTTCCTAGCCGGGGTGCCAATGAAGTCGTTTACTTACCTGCACTCTGCCCTGACATGTAATACTCCAGTCCAATCAACCTTGTTTGTTCCTCTACGCACACCACTGATTTCCCAGAGCCGTCTAATTTTTCGACAGTCGTAAAACTTGAAACTGCTCACACTCCACTGCTGTTCTTGGTCCGACTGATCAAACGCATTAGAGCTTGGATGACGCTCGGTATTAAGAAAAGGGAGTCTAGACTGCGAACACCTTTGCATCGATAAATGCGTCAAGCAGTGCAGCTCTAGCTAGGGCTCGTATAAATAGATTGCGTCTCGGCCTATGAGCGTTCCGTTATTCATAGGCAACAGCTTACCCCACATCAGAATCTGCTTGCACTGGATTTTGTAGATGAATGAGTCATGGGCTACACACGTCTGAAGCTAAGAGTGGTCCNACTAAAACCTCGTGCCCACCTAGATCATCAGCACCGTGTGCTGCGAAGGAGCTCGATATATCTCGACCTATGAGAGGGCTCGGAATAATGATTTGGTGAACTGTGCAGCTCCACATCTCAGGTACACTGGGATGCACACCACCAGGTCCAGGTCCTCGAAATCAAAGTTTGGAAGGCGTTGTAAATCTTCACTCGAAGAAGAGTGACCTACACCATCTTTCACTGGGAAATCACGGCCTATCTGTCCTGAATTCGAGTCTGCTCATCACATCTAAGCACAGCATCTAATAAAGCGCATTTAGGGCGGTCTTGAGGCGCCCGCACTCCACCCCTGAAAGAAAATGATTATCAACGGCTCGGGCAGAGAGGCCTAACCGAAGCGAGAAAAGTCACCAAGCTGTGTATATACGGGCAGATTCGGCAAATGATCGTCGATGTAATACAAAGATCGAACAGAGTTATTTTCATCCTGTGGTGATGCACCGGCAAATAGTCATGATTAATGGTGTCACCCAAACTCACGTTGACGCCGACTGGGACTGCATTCCTATTGTGAAGTTCTCAAGTTCATCAAAGGCCTTTTCGGTCAAGTCAATGAGTATCACAAAGGTCATGATAAGCGTCGTTAGGAAACATGAGTAACTGAGATATAAAGGAAACAAGGAACAAAAGAAAAATCCAGGGATATACTACTAGCACTATGTTGGCAAGATCTAGGCTCTAATGGATATATCAGATGCGAGATTGCGGAACAGATGAAGGCGTGCGTCAATGAATTAGGTTTTGCCTTCGGACCAATGAAAATGACAAGGCGGAGCACATTTAGAATGTCAGAACTTTCCCCAAATTTTCTTCAAAATCAGATGTCGAGTGATCAACATCAGAATCACGGCCAGAAGGATGGTACTCCCTGCATACGATCCGTAAAGCTCGCATGAGAATTACAAGGAGACGATAATGGAAGACCCTTACCTGCGTAATAACTGACCGCCTTGGTGCTACCTGTTGATGCGTTGATAGCACCAGAGATCGGGGGACCCGCTACGGCTCCTAGAGCGGCAAACACCATAACTGTTCCCATCCGTCGACCGACGTCCTCAATAACTCCCATGCTGTACAGCGGCATATTGAACGCCGAGACATAAGCAGAAGATGCAAATCTAATCCAGGCATCAGCCCCGTGGTAGGTTAGCTTTTCTAACCACATTACATACCCATAGATGATTGCAACGGCTATCAGGGAGTTTTTGGTCCGAGCATAGGGCCAAGCAAAAGTCATTATCGCCGTGCCGATGGTCATTGGTGTAATTATATTGATAGGTCCTAAAGGGTAGTGTCGTCAGCCGCATGTAGTATACGCCACCGAAATTTATCGCACCATATTTATCGGCCACAATTCCTGTAACTATTCGCCCAACGCCCGAACCGGCATTCGCCAAGCTCACTAGATAGAACGAAAAATCTGGCGAGATTCCCACCGCGATTGCGCTAACATCAATGAAGGTCAAAACTTCGGGTCACGGTCAGTGCATAGGTTCGATAAATGTACTGATTTTGTCATAATACCCACCGGTATAAATTCCGAGGAAGGCGATGGTGTTTGCTAAGCAGTAGATAGAGAATGCTGGTAACTTGAACGCCTTAAAGTTAAAGAGCCCTCCCGGTACATTCTTGGGAGGAAGCCGCCGGTCAAGGACAATGTTCGAGATACCTAATGTAAATAACAAGATGAAGGCCATGATTCGCATTGTCCACGGAAAACTGGATAAATGTTGAGTTCACCGTCCAGAGATAGAACTAAGATATCACTGACCCGACAAGAATGATGAGATTACGGGCGGCAATGGGGAAGACGGTCCCCCCCATGGATGATCCAGCAGCTGTGAGTCCCAGTGCAATTCCGCGTCGCCTCTTGAACCAATGTCCAACGACGCTAAGGGTTGGTCCAAAGCAAATCCCACAAGCCAGCTACAAATTTGAGGTGAGGTAAAACCAGCGTTCTAGAAACATTCCCGTACCCCAACAGTAAATCCTTGACATAATAGGAATTGCCAGTAAGTATGACACTCGGCGACAAGAAATGTTGCGACAACTAGAAGGAGGGTCCCTAAAAGGAAGGGGGCCTTGAAATACCCCAGATCAAACATCCGACCCGTTATTTGGCCGGGAAGAAAGACCAGGGCATACTGAAAATTAAGGAATACATAAGGATACCAACGGGCCCAGTAAATGTGGAAAACAGCAACCATACCTGAACGGAGCCTATCCATGCACTTTACCATTACCTGTGAGACCCAGTACATCGCAGGGCGGTTAAGCTAATACTCACATTTGCGAAGGTGATGAATTTCGTAAAATATCCGTTTCGTAGTAAGATTGGAACACCTTGAGGGGTCGTGTTTCAGACTGACGGACGATTACTCTAGATATGACTTACGCCCCAGGCATTGACAAATCCGAATCTATCTGTTTGTCAGGACTGGTCATAAAATGCGATTCAGTATATCACTCACGTTGCAAAGGTACAACACATTGTCTAGTGAATGGTAGACCGTCAAATATTGTACTGTATGTGTTTATATCAACACTTGCCCCAAGAACAATCAGCCAGGCTCTCAAGCCGCCATCCGGATAATCATCATAGTCATTCTGTGGAATCGGTAGCTCTTCAACATCCTCCTTGTCCAGGTATTTTTCTCCTTGCCCTATCCTTTCCTCGATTATCGTCGACGTTGCAGAGGGGCTAACAGAATCGAGGGGAGACAGATCCGTACGGCCCATACTAGCAAAGGAAGGAAAGGAAAAGGAGCCACAGAGTGGTACACCACGGCTACCTCAATGCAGCCCTCATAGACAGGGGTACTCAATAAAAATGGGGGGCCTTGTGACTATAGCGCATATCGCAAGTAGGATAATGCGACGGCATATGTTTTCATCAATGAGCCGATAATAAGCGCCGGTATTTTCGGCAACCCGCTTCAGCCCGTCGGAAGGCTTCCAATTTTCAGGGGAGGCCGACCATCACTGGTCAGCTTCAAAGCCTTTGGAGGACGCGCTCCCGCGTTCCGCCAAAAGCTCATTCGCTAGAGCGTAGCCAACTACGGTAGATTTATGTTGCATATATGCACTGGATGTGCCGTCGGTGGCAGCACCGAAATCACCGATTGCCAAGAGTGACTTTGACCCTGCGTACTGGAGGGGGTAAAGGATGTGCAGAATGCAGCCGAAACGGTATTAACATATTCCCTTTCTCACATCCACCATTTGGCTTTATCCTGCTTTATCTTCTCCTGGACATGGGTCCTCTAAGTCCTGAAGGTTGGACATTGGACAAAACAGACCTGAATTGAGGTGCCTGGTTATAACACATCTGATGAATATCACGGTGTGGTGTGGCTCGCTTGTGCTTTATTTGATCACTCGAGTGCAATCTGAGGCGACCCTGTGAGTACTCAGATTCCCGGGTTCGAACTTCGAAGCTTGCTTGGAGCCCCTTGGGGCCTCTTGGAGCAGAATCATAAATGGTATTACTAGTAACAGTAACCAGAGCTACGACTTGGTGGAATATGCATGACCAGGCATGACCCTTCCTATGAAGGCACGACGTGCCTTTTCAGCGCTTAAATAAATTGATCCATTTTGATCGCGCACATACATAGATTCCTCAGGCCTCAGAATTGTTGTTGTAGGTCGTTGTCCTTCCCTCACAGAGAGAGAGCAATCTGGCTTACTAAGCTGAATATTGTGGTTGAACTCACCTGAAAATGGGCTAGCTACCCGAATCGAACGTAAGCTGGAGACGGCTTCCCTCGACTAAGAAGCTAGCGATACTGCTGTATACCTTCGGGAGCGAAGGACGGTGTTTCACAGCCTAGAAACCATTGATAAAATATTAAATGTATTAATGAAATCAGAGTACCATCGTTTAAATTACTTCACGAGTTATTAATGAGCACTATATACGGTAGATGCGTTTGGACAGACCCAGCATTATCAGGTTAAGACCTTAATTAATTTCCTTCCAATGGATTTTCGCCGCACTCCAGCTCAACACATCCAGTAACATTTAGCGAATCAGAACTTTCCCCAGAGTTTCTTCAAACTCAGATGTCGAGTAACCAGAAGTAGTATAACAGCAAGAAGCATGATGCTCCCTGCAAAACGTTCGTAAGGCCACTAAACAAGAGAAGAGGCAGGAGAGTCCTTACCAGCATAATAGCTAACAGCCTTTATTCCTCCTGTCGATGCATTAATGGCACCGGATATCGGGGGTCCAGCTATGGATCCTAGGGCAGCAAAGACCATAACTGTTCCAATGCGTCGACCAACGTCCTCGATCACCCCCATGGAATACAATGGCATGGTAAATGCCGTAACGCATGCGGAAGAAGCAAACCTATTTCGAATTGTTCAGTTTTGCGTTTTAATTCCCGCCAAAATACATACCCATATAAAATTGCAACGACGGTCAGGGAGCCTTTCGTCTGAGCATAAGGCCAGGCAAACGTCATAATAGCAACGCCAATGGTCATGGGAACCATGAAATTAATAGCTCCTGGAGGACATGAGTGAACTTCTTCTGACAGAATTCTCTAGATAGTCATACCGTATCTATCTGCCATGAGCCCAGTCACTATTCTTCCAACTCCTGAGCCGGCATTCGCCAAGCTCACCAAGTAGAAAGAAAATTCTGGCGATATTCCAGCAGCAATCGCACTAACGTCGATAAACGTCAAAACTAGCGATCATTAATAAATGTCGTCAAAGAGCGAGTTCTATCCCACCACCCACCAGTAAAAACCCCAAGGAACGAAACAGTATTAGCCAAACAATAAACGGAGAACGCAGGCATCTTGAATGCATTGAAGTTGAAGAGTCCTCCCGGTACGTTCTTCGGAGGTAACCGTCGGATGAGTGTAATATTAGAAATGCTTAGCATGAAAAGTATCATGAAACCCATGATCCTCATCGTCCACGGAAACCTAGCAGTGTGTTATATTTCGCTCTACAGAACGAAGTCTATTTCTACTCACCCGACAAGCCTGATGAGATTACGACAAGCGATAGGAAAGACCGTTCCGCCTGTGGACGCAGCAGCAGCAGTGATACCCACTGCGATACCTCTTCGTCTCTTGAACCAGTGTCCAATGACGCCGAATGTGGGCCCAAAACATATCCCCGACCCTAGCTGCAAAATATGAGATTCTTCAAGCAATGTGATATACTGTTGAGAACACATACGCCGACAGCGAATCCTTGGCACAATAAGAAATGCCAATACGCGTGACATTCTGCGACAAGAAATGTTGAAACTACGAGCAGAATTGTCCCCAGAAGAAACGGAAGTTTGAAGTGTCCTAAATCGAACATTCTGCCTGTTACTTGACCTGGTAAAAATACCAGAGCATACTAAAGCTTGCTGAGCTCAAGGTCAAAATAGCCTAGACTAGGGGCGCCCTTACCTGAATAGAGCCTATCCATGCACTTTATCACACACGTCAGAATCATAGAACTCGTTTTGTCAATCCAGCAATCCACTCACATTTGTGACGGGGACGAGTCTCGTAAAATATTAGTTTCATAATACGACTGAAATACCTACATAGCCGATCAATATCAGCGGACCTTCTCAACCTGATGAAATCCAATTATCGCTCACACCCCAGGAATTGAGGAACCCGGATCTTAATTGATTATCTGTCAAACCTCCCGGTAAACATCATACCAACATCTCACTCACGTCGCAAATGCACAACAACTAGTCTGCGAAGCAATGAGTCAGCTGAACTTCGTACACACCAAATTTCGCATACCCCCAGAACAATCAACCATGCCCTGAAACCTCCATCCGGATAATCGTCATAGTCCTGCGCCCCAAGACTCTGAAAACCGTCGACCTCCTTCCCGGTATCTGTATGCCTCTCGTCTTCCAGCTTATCGATGATCAGCGACGCCGCCAGCGAAGGACCTTGCACAGAATCTATCGACAGAGAGCGTCCCTCCATACCGTCCTAAATACCAACAGAAGAGAGAAAACCACACAGCGACAAGGAGTCACGAGAGCACAAAACAAAACATGGCGAAAATGCCCTCTGCGACTTTAAGCAAAACGATATCCCCGACTACACTGGAATCAAAAGAAGAGAAGAATCATGAATCAACGCGTGTAGCCGACAAGGATGGAATTCCCTCAAAGAAATAACCAAAAATAGAACTGGAAAACACTCGAACTCGAGGGTTAAATTAAGACAAAGAATAGAACTGATGTGCCCTGGTACTAACCGGCTCGGTATATGCAGCGTCTCGTTCATTCTTCTAGTCAGCGATCACAGCCTGAGACTGACTAGAGCTGGCACTATCCAGGACAAATCTCTGGTGGCAAAATTCTTCGTGCATGATCAAGCTCTATCTTGAAGAATGGTCTGATCCTTGTCTGATTCATACTCGGTCTTTATTTCCCTCAGTGGCACCCGCACCGGCGAAATCACCGAGAGAAAGAGCTTCATCAGTGTCAGGTTAGGCTTCTCAGGCACCGAGAGCCCATGCATGCATGGTACCACAGCCATAGCGATACGATCCTCGAGAGTATGTAGAACGGCCAATGAATGGTACGGGCTACATGGTCAAGATGCTCATTCATCTGGTATGAATCCGCGCGCGATATCACCCATCGTACATATCGCTCAATCTCAAAACACTGCAATCGATACCTGTTTAATAGATCTATTCTCTACCACATCTCGCACCCAGAGAAACACGACTTAAATTAAGGTGTCCGTAGAGCTATAACAAACATACGAGCAGCAAAAAAAGGAGATAGTGAGGGAGCGATTACCAAAAAAAGGCCCATACGTATGTACTTAACAACCCCCACGAAACGTAACCCACCCCATCTATCTATTAAACGAACGTTTTTTTTCTCGTCTCGAGCATATCGACGAAACTGCAATCAATGTTGCTCATAAATATTCCAAGTCTACCAAAACGTCAGTCGAGTATACGATCACGTATAAGGCGAAAAGCACTCACTTTCCGCCAGCCCAAACCCCAATGCTCATTAACAGGCCCATCAATGCCAAACGACACGCCCTTAAACCACCAAAAGTTCAACACAATCAACCCAGCTACAACGCCAAACACAATCATCTTCGTCTGCTGCGACAGCCTCCTCGCGCTAAACACGAAGTGGTCTAGCACGTGCGCGAACATGAGGACTGAGAAGTATAATGTCGGGAGCTAATATCGCGTTCAGGTTAGCGAAAAAGTATTGGAAGGAAGGGGGAGAGGGAACGCACGTAGTGATGAATATACGTCACCCGTCCCATAACCAAAAACGGCACAAAATGGAACAACCACCCAAAGAACGCCACCTTTCCGACATACATAAAATGCTCCCACTCCCTCTCACTCATATCCTGATACTTCCTCTGCCACCTCAACATATACACCACCCACGCCCCCACAGCTACAATCAAGCTCACTGCACCTCCCCACCAAATCACCGGCGTGCCAATCAAGTAATACTTGAGCTGTTGTTCGCCCCAGCCGCACATTCTCAGGCCGAGGTGGAGGAAGGGCCAGTCGAGGGGCTTGGAGGCGAGGATGTCTTCTTTGTCTGGGTCGGGGATGAGGGCGTTGTTGGATGTCATCATCGCTACGTTGAGATGCCAAAAGTCTCGTAGGAAGGGCGATTTATAGTATTTCGTTTGTCCAGCGGGCACTACCCAAAATCCATTTAATCAGATACCTCAAAACGAGGGAGAAGCGAGAAACTCACATCGATCGTTCCAGTGACTCTCCACGTTCCAATATGTATGTGCATCCTTCGGGTTATCCTCCTTATCACAACTAACCTCCACCTGCTTGAACCCCCACTGCGGCAAAATCGCATTCGCAGCCCTCAAATAACACCCCAGCTGATTATGCCTGAACCTCAACCGCGTAGTCAACGAATGTATCCTCTCCCCGTCCTTAATCTTCCCCCTATGAATATCATCCACAACTTCGACTTTCCAAATATCGTGTACGTCTCCGAGGGTCTCATTTCCATATCCTGATACCTCCCAGTTGAGTTTCGTTACGGGCGCCAAGACGGTGTGAGAGTGGAGGTTTCGTCCGGTGGAGGGGTGGTTAAGACGAATGAGGTCGCCGTGTTTCAAATACCGAATCTCGGCATTCGGATCGTACGCCTGTTCATCCCAAGACGGAAGCACCGTCCACTCATTATTGTTATCCTTATAATGATAACACGTAACCTGCTGCTGATTCGAGCCCACAGGATACGTCTGCACATGCGAATGCAACAACCCCCCTCCCCAACCCATATTCTTCAGCGTCAACTTCGAACCGAAAGCGATATCCAGCGGGTTGTTCGCGAAATCGTTGCCGACGAGGTTGGCTTGGAATAAGGATGACATTTGTGCGTCGCCGGGACCGGAGTGGTTGAGGACGAGGAAGTGCAGTTTGAAGGAGGTCATGAAGACTAGGATGGGGACGACGATCAGGCAGAGGACGCGTGCGGCCCAGTGTTTTGCTTGTTCGCGCTGTTTGAGGGGTGTAAGTGTTAGGCGGTGACATGAGAGGGTTTGAATAGGACACGTACGACTGTGAGTCTTGTATCGCCGAATTTTTCCCATAGGTCTTCGAGGGTGTAGGCTCCTACGAGAGCCGTGACGAAGAGACCGACCATTTTGACGCTGAGGATCGGCTCGTGAGCTTTAGTGATGACGGGGATGATGAGCACGAAAACACACCTGGTTACACAGCCTATTGAGACGCCGGTCATGGTGAGCCATAACCACCAGTCAACGGAAAAGGATCTGCGGCGGACGTGAGAGGGTGATCATGATTGAACAGAGTGCAGGACGTACTGGTATTGCTGGTTGTGGAATTTTGTGAAACAGAAAACGGTAAGGAACGTGAAGAATAGGAGCATCGCGTCGAGCAGGATAAACCGCGAGATCGTCAGCCAAGCCACATCTACCGAACCTTTCAGCAGCGAAACACGACGAAGGACTGGCGAGACCAACCACACAGAACCATAAGCGCCGTCAAATGACACGCCCAAGCACTCAACCCCAGCTCAACCGCAGTGTACCACCCCAGAGGCACCATAGCCACACCAAACGTCGCCAACATGACCCTCATAGCGACAAACGGCACCTCATTCGGGTACACCTCGCCACTCTTGAACTCGAAGCCACCATCATAGCCTGCCAGCAGGCCAGCCAGCCCGACGAGCATCTTGCCGAGAGGCGGGTGGACGTCAAAGTAGAACTCGCGCTTGAGGTAGTGCGAGCCGAATTTTCCGAAATGGGCTTCGTCCCAGACGACGATGTTCGAAGCGCCTATTTTGTGGAAGCGGGTCCAGCAGGACAGCAGGGTGTAGATGATCGGCGCAACGT
>JANIEX010000455.1:0-21194 GCA_027627405.1 Leucocoprinus birnbaumii | reverse complement strand
ACAACAGGCATGTCGGTCGAAAGTGCTAACGGAAGCTCTGAAAACTCGACAGAAACACTCAGGATTCCAGAGTCGAGGGATGGTTACTTTGGATACCTGGAGGAGAAGAGCCAGCAGCATGTATGTATCCTAGCGTTACGCTCTGGTCAGATTGTGGCTGATGAGTGGCGAGTAGATTGACGAGAAGTTCTGGGCACATCGACGAGGATCCGACGCACCGTCAGAGGTTCAGAGCCTGAGAGCGTCAGTACATGGATCTCTGGCAGGTGATCCATTTGTCGAGGAGCATGCCGAATCATCGACAAGAGCAGAGCTTGGGACTGGGGTTCAGGCCCGTGAGTGGCTGAATTAGTCCCGGGATGACCATTGCTGACAGCTACCAATAGCAGCTGAACCATTTATCACTCCAGACCTAGTCCAAGTTCTGCAGTCTTTCCAGAAATGCTGCGAGCTCCGGGACAAATACATGCTCAAATCGAGACAGAGGCTGGGGGATGATCCAAGGGACTATGATGGTGATTTCGAAGGGGTTGATGAAGATCACGCAGACGTCTGTGGTCAGAGACCAGATGCTGATGCTACAACCAATCAACCTGCGGCAGAGCACCCATTCAAGCCCTGGAATATTTATCCAAAACCGCCTCCACCGGCTTGGCATTGGAAGAGCAAGGAGGTTTACAATCACAATGCAGACGATGGAGACGGGTTCGAGTCTGAAGCCTGTGAGATCCCTGCATCTCATCCATGGACGTTCGAAATCGACGACAAAGGCGTTTTTCAGGTATACGAAGCGTCTGAAGATGCACAGAAGGGTGCGTTCTGGTTGTTACAATCTACCTCCTGTACTCAATCGATGATAGTGGAGTCGAAGCCGGCCTTTGACATTCCTGACATCAGAGAGTATTTCATGGACCTCGACTACATTCTCGGTGTCATCTCCGATGGGCCAACCAAGACTTTTGCATTCCGACGCCTGAAGTATTTACAAAGCAAGTTCACGATGTACAGCCTGTTAAACGAGAATCAGGAGTTGGCCGATATGAAGGTTCGTGAATGCCCCCTCGTTTTTATTAACTACTTTATTTACTCTCGTTCATCAGCGCGTCCCTCACCAGGTATGTAGTGCGCTTCCACTGAGAGTTTCCTCACTAAATCAGACTGCAGAGACTTCTACAACGTCCGCAAGGTCGATACCCACGTCCACCACTCAAGCAGCATGAACCAAAAACATCTTCTTCGCTTCATCAAATCCAAGATGAAGCGCAGTCCCAACGTGAGTTTCTTCATCACATTCTCAATGAATGAGGTCACATTCTCAATGAATGAGGTCACATTCTCCACATAGGATGTTGTGATCTTCCGTGACGGGCACGAACTCACCCTAGCAGAGGTGTTCGAATCTCTAAAGTTGACCGCATACGATTTATCCATTGACACCCTCGACATGCACGCTCACCAAGACTCATTCCATCGCTTTGATAAGTTTAACCTCAAGTACAATCCAATTGGTGAATCCCGTTTGCGAGAGATATTCTTGAAGACGGATAATTATATTAAGGGACGATACCTGGCTGAGCTAACGAAGGGTGCGTTAGTGTTTCCGTGATATATGCTTAACCGACACGGGTTTCTAGAACTAATGAGCGATCTGGAACAAAGTAAATATCAGGTGCGCATACACTCATCTCTCAGCTGCATTTCTACCGACTCGAGTCTCCATAGAACGTAGAATGGCGGATCAGCATATACGGCCGTTCACCAGATGAATGGGATAAACTCGCCAGATGGATCGTCAATAACAAACTCTATTCGCACAACGTGCGCTGGCTTGTCCAGATACCCCGTTTATATGAAGTATACAAGGCCAGCGGTTCAGTCGATACCTTCCAAGATATTGTCGTCAGTGAGTTTATTCCACTTCCCTTGTCTCCTCCAACGGCACACTCACAGTTTAATCCGCCAGATGTTTTCCGTCCCTTATTCGAGGTGACGAAGGATCCGCGTACACACCCTGAGCTACATATCTTCCTTCAGCGTGTCATAGGCTTTGATACGGTTGACGATGAATCCAAAGTTGAACGTCGTATTCATCGTAAATTCCCTCTTCCCCGTCTATGGAATTTCCCTCAGCCTCCTCCTTACTCATACTGGTTAGTCTTCCTTCTCACACAGCTGACAGAGTGCTAATGCGAATGATGTAGGGTCTACTACATGTTCGCAAACATGGCCAGCCTAAACAACTGGCGCCGCCTACGAGGCTTCAGTAAGTTTTCCCTCACCCCAGCCCATCCCATCTTACCCCTCACTCACTCTCACCACCTATTCCCGTCAGACACATTCGTCTTCCGCCCCCATTGCGGCGAAGCAGGCGACACTGACCACCTAACCTCCGCCTTCCTAACCTCTCACTCCATCTCCCACGGCATCCTCCTTCGTAAAGTCCCAGCACTCCAATACCTCTTCTACCTTAAACAAATCGGTATCGCAATGAGTCCTCTATCAAATAACGCGTTATTCTTGACTTACGAGAGAAACCCGTTACCCGATTTTTTCAAGACCGGGTTAAATGTTAGTCTGAGTACGGATGATCCATTACAGTTCCATTTCACGAAGGAGCCGTTGCTGGAGGAATATAGTGTTGCTGCTCATGTGAGTTTCGCGTCGATAGTTTATGTCGGTTGCATGTGCTTATATCCTGTCTCGAAGATTTATAAGTTACCGCAGAGTTCCTTGGCAGAACTTGCCAGGAACTCAGTTAAGCAGAGTGGATTTGAGATGGAGATTAAACGGCATTGGCTTGGGCAGCATTGGTATTTACCTGGCGCGGAGGGTAATGATATCAACAAGGTTAGTCTATCTGAGTATATGCGCTTGGATTCAACCTCATGGACGTACGTATTCTCTTCAGACGAACGTACCGAATATCAGGCTGGCATATAGACACCAGACACTGGTTGGTGAACTCGAGATGATCAAGGGTAAATCTATCGCCGGTGCTTTACCTAACTTTGGCACTGCGGGTGCTCAGGCGATTACCGGACATAGTCACTAATCCCGACTGAAATTCGGCTCTGTTTTTCGCCGAAGAGAATGGTACACACTAGACTACTGCCCTAGATTTCTTGTATATCTTTCAGGTCGTTCATAGATGCTTGGCAATACATGTACTACACGGACAAATATCCCTACTCCTTTCCAAGGATGCGATCAGCTTAGCGAATGGGCGAGACTAGAGTGCTCCTTATTGAACCCCACCTATTGCAATTGTGAGCATTATACCGGCAATTCGTGTAAGACCCTTTTAACTCACACTAGCTTTATGGCCAAGAGTACGACCGTCCGATCCACTGATCTCACTGTCCCCTGCAGTCATGTCCGAGAACTGTAACAATGACGATTGTTGCATCCGGATACCAGTGGAGATTGAGATTGCGCCTTCAGATTTACCCTGTTTACGGATGAAGTCTCGGGAGTTTAGACTTGCGATGAGCGAATTGAAATAAACTGCATGAGGCGAAGTTGTGAAAGAGTATTTTGGATTCATTCCTGGTCAACGTACGTTTACTGCTTGGCCAGAATATACCGAGGTATATCCCGGCGTCAACAGTAAGAAAGAACTCCAAAGAGGCGTATCAGTAAGATCGTCCAGATAAGACTGCTGAAAATAACTTACCAGAACGAAAACAGCAAGCGCGGAAATACTGGATTGAATTAAAGAGGAATGAGATTTTAACTCAGTCAATCCGAGGGCAACATTAATCACCTCAGAATAACTCCTGTGTTGATCGCTATGGTTGACAGGGTCTTGATCATTGAATTAGTTCTTCATGACTATTTATCAACCCATGAATGCATGTCAAAGAAACAACCTGATACCCACCCTCTCATAGGGGATCGATTTCGATGCAAATAATAGCAAAGTAAGGCTGCAATCATTATGTCCAGTACGAATGCGCATATCAAGGCAGGATATAACAGGACCTAATAGAAACCTGGTGAGCACTTGTGCTGTGGAGGGGCATGGTGTATGACTTCGAGCATACATGGGTAAGATCGACTCGAGGCAGGTTCAGGGAGCCCTTGTTGATTATCCTGGATTACTCGCGCTCCAGCTAACAGTCACTGCGGGCACTCTGCGTTGTGCTCACTGTGTAATCCCTACACCTGACATGCCTGAGATCAAAACCCGGTATATGTCAGCTATAAAATTTTAAATATCTAGGACATGAACTTCAATCACCTAGCAACGCGGCTGGATGGGAGATGGCTAAGTCAATCACAGATGACAAAAGAGTGGTGTCATTTTACCGGTATGATAAAGGACTGCTATGGCCTTCAAAATAAATGGTCAGCCACCCTTCGTAAGTAGTAAGCGTTATGATGAGATGGAGATACTTGCCATCAGCACAATAAAGAATACATTTCTGCTTACTGAGTCGTGGAAAGTCAGGCTCAGCAACTACGGAAGATGCGTTACACTTACGGCACCAAAGTCGATAGAGATACAGGCTAAAGTGATCCAGTAAGAAACAGTAGGGAGCCGTTAAGGTATCGTCAGATGAAAGACAGCTCATACTAACCCTCGAACTATGTTGTCAGAGAAGGCCTACAATAATGATCAGCTCACAACCGTACATAATTGTGAATAAGGTCTTACCGTTGTCAGCGTATAGGCCTTGAAATTATCCCGATATATGTCATTTGGAAAGTCAAATACTCAGACGACGAGAAAGCCTTACAACTACGCTCCTGGAATCGAGTCCCATGATATTGAGCCATGATGAGTTCGGACGGAAGGTTGAATGGCTGCTACTCACCATGGTACTGACGTCCCATAATCACCCCGCGCCACTACAAAAACTTCATAGATAGTATGCATGAGCAAGCATTGCTGCAAACTATCCAAGCTGACNAAAACAGTTACCTAGTAGAAAGATAGATCGTAATTAGTACACCAAAACGCAGAATATCACACATTTGACATCCACGTACCAGGCCCCGGAGAAAGAGACGGTCCTCCTGCGCTGACATAAAGTACGTGAACGCCTGGACGCACGAAGCTCCATACAATCTATCGATCTAGTCATTAACAACTATAATAATCAGGTATCACATATATCAATAGATATTTTACAATTCTCGCAGAGACCCACAATAATTGTTTTCACAGGGATTGGCATCTAATAATTGGCCACAGTATATTGAACCTGCAATACTTGCAGGCAATAGATTGAAAAACTAGGCTTTTATTCAATATATTCCAATATAATCCAATAAAATATCAATAAAATATCAATAAGTCAAAAATGTATGTCCTGTTGGCGCTTTCTGCGTGGCTTCACCAATCTTGAGATTGAGGCCTACCAACTTCCGATGTGTACTACAACCTTAAGTATTTAGAGATGTCAACACGATATGTGTATTAGTATAAATGAACTACACTATGCTGGAATCGAACCAACAACCGCCTGGAAGAGCAATAAGCGCTCTACCACTGAGCTATCAGTCCTTCCGAGATCCCCGAGGCAGTATCTTTATCAGGGCCCCAACAACACGCGTAGTTAGAGTTTCTGCAAGCAACAATAAACTAAAAGAGTGCATGCATGGGTACGAGGAACTGCTCACAAACGGTAAGTCTGTGCCAGTTTTTTTCCTCTCACTCTGACCTTCAATGTATTTGAATATATAGTAGCTGAAACGAATCCTTGGGTCAGTGTATATCAATATAATTCGACTCAAAATTCTGGCAACCTCGAAAATATATCGGCTAGAATTAACGTGTCGCAGAAATATTGAGCCCAGAATCCTAGCATTGTATTGTATTGTATTTTATTTAGCCTACAATACTTGCCGCTCTGTTAAATTACAAAAACAATATTGCAATGTCAGAGTATTAAATTGTATGGATCTACATTTCTAGTATTGATATTTTATTGGACCTGCGAGCCTTTTATTTCGAAACTTGGATTATATTGTAAAGGATTGATTTGAAGTTTTCACTGACAATTTAGGGAGGACTGTTGAAAGGATCTTGCCAGAACGAAAACAGCAACAGCGGAAATACTGGAGTGATCGAGGAGTGAGAGAAGGTACGAGTATTTGTTTACTAGGACAACGAAAATCACCTCGGGAAGGTGCCAGTATTGATTGCTATGGCTGTCAGGGTATTGATCATAGTATTAGTCCTTGTACCAAAGGTTGAGCCCATGAATTGATTCATGAATAGTGTTCGGGAAAATACCTTACCCTCTCACAGGAGATCGATTCTGGTGCAGATAATAACAAAGTAAGGCTGCGATCATTATGTCAAGTACAAATGCGCATATCAAGGCAGGGTACAGCAGGACCTAATGAAGATTTGGTGAGCATTTGTCCCACGGAGGGGCGTATGACTTCGGGCGTACATGGGCAGGATTGAACTGAGGCAGTTTCACGGAGCCATTGCTGATTAGTCTGTATTATTCGCACCCTAGTTAGCAGCCATCGACATTCTGTGTTGTACTGACTGGGTAATTCCTATCCCTGACATCCCTTCGCAGATTGAAGAATGTATACATCAGCGACAATACATCTAAGACCTGAACCTCGAGAGCCACCTAATATTGCAGCTAGACAAGAGATGGCTAAGCCAAACACAGATGACAAAAGAGTGGTAAATATTTTACCTGCATGATAGAGCATTGCTATAGCCTTCAGCATCCACAGTGGTCAGCCACATTGCGTGATTTAGTAAGTGCTATTGCAAGCGAAGGCGTTCACTCACCATCGGCACAATAAAGAATACATTTCTGCTCACTAGTCGCGGAAATTCAGGCTCCACAACTGCGGAAGATACGTTATACTTACGGCACCAAAGTCGGTAGAGGTACATCCTAAAGAGATGCAATAAGGAATCATTGAATAGAACAAGGCTTGCACTAACCCTCGAACTATGTTGTCAGAAAAAGCCTACAGTAATTCATCAACTCGTATCAGTAGCTAGGCATGTGCATGAGTAAGGACTCACCGTTGACAACGTATAAGCCTTGAGAGGGTCGCAATGCACGTCATCCAAAAAGTCGAGCATTCAGATGATTAAAAAAAAGCCTTACTGCCAAGCTCCTGGCAACGAGCCCCATCATAAGCCAAGGTAACCCCAACTGGTAGGTTAGACTCATGGCAAGACTCACCACGGTATTGCCGTCCCAAATTCATCTCGCGTCACCACAAAAACTTCATAGATAGTATGCATGAGCAGGCATTGCTGAAAGCTATCCAGGCTGACTAGCACAGCCACCTAGGAACAGGAATCACAATTGGCAGATCAAAACGAGGAAGGTCATCCATTTGGCAATCTACTTACCAGACCCCGGAGGAAAATATGATCCTCCTGTGCTGATATAAAATAACTGAACGCCTGGACACACGAAGCTCCGTACAGTCTATCAAGTAGTAGATTATCAACAACTACAATGATCAAGTAGGAGCCTGGCTTACATGCTCGATAAAAAGCCTCCTATGAGAAAAAATCCAAGAAGCAGGTTGGGGCTTATTATCAACATGCTGGTTAGTTGTGAGATCCCAAGGTGTATAGGGTAGCGGGAGTATCATTATAAGGTATTTAGCGCGGGAAACCCGGAGTACAACGATACAACCCTTGCTGAACAGCATACTAATATAGGAGGGAAAGAAGGACATAATTAAATTGTTCATCGTGATGGGCGCAAGCTGGGGCTCTGGGAAATTAATCTAGCATGGCTATTTTGCGCCACATCAGATGCGCTGTTGTTGATATATGAGCGGGGCCGCAAGTTGCAATAATAGTTCTCGCTCTCAAGGGTGTTGAACGTTGAGGAATGCCTCTGGAGTCATATACATGTTTCTGGCATTCCAAAAAAAACTCAACAGTCAAACGAAGGCCAAGACGCTGAGAGGCGGTGTCCTCAGCATTGGCACTGTGTCGAATCGCTATGGAGTCAGGGGTGATTCAATTTCGATCATGGGGTTTACGAGGTTTACTTGATATCGACCCCATTTCGGATCCCACGCGAAGTGCAGAACCTTCTTTTCATGATGCCCTTCATGCCCGCAAGAGCCGCAGGCAATAACGGGGATGGCAAATGAAGCTCGCTGAAGGCGATAAAATGAGTTCATTGAGGGTTTAGTCAGGTGTGCCTGGTCGGTTGGGAGGTCCACAACTGGTCACAGAACAGGATAATCGAGAATATAGGTGAGTGAAAGTGAGGCTTCAAAGTATCTGGGATCAAATATTGGTTATTGAGGGGTTAAATTTATCTCATACTCCAAAGGTCGGGAGGCTCACCTGCTTCAGTCAACTTTCTTATCCACGACATTTGCCACTAACCATTTGACAGTATGACATACAGCATCCAGCGTCTCAACCTTGGGCTTAAATCCTAACCCTTCCTTCTCCACAGATGCACGTATGAGCGAATCATCAAGCAATGCATTGACCATCATAGTCTGATGTGTCGAAGGTTGCAATTTCAGCACGTCACCTCCGAGTTTCGGGAGTATTTTCCTTATCCCCGGATATTTTTGCCACAAGAGCTCGTACCCTTCGACCAAGTGCGACAATAGATACATGAACGTCGGTGACATGTTAAAGAAGGTCACTTTTCCTTCCGTAAGTACGGTCATTGCCATTGTGATGTCAACGAAGTTGAATGGAGAATCCCCGACAAGGTACGCATGTCCACTGAGGTCCTTGCCACCGCGTTGGACCTCTAACAGACGCTGTTCATAGAGGAGGTGTGCGCAAATGCAGTTCTCGATGTAGAGCAAGTTTGAGATCGTGTTTCGAGTCCATAAGGGTGAAGACGGACGCTTGAGAAATTCAAGGAAGGCGGGATCCTGTGGCGTAGGACCATATATCAAGGAACCTGGGCGCAGAATGCCAGTGCGTAGTTCTCCATTGTTGGACTGTGAGAAAACGAATGAAAGGATAGAATGATAACATGTCTGAGGCGCTGACCTTGTTTGCATTCCTTATCAGCAATTCCGCTCGATACTTCGTCTCAGCATAATTCGATGTAAAGTCATGATGATCCCGATATCGCCAAATCACGCCACCCTTTCCCTCCGCTTCACCCTCATCACTTACAACCTGCGTACACCTCGTATTTCTCTTCGACTCCCAAGGAAATGAAAACAAGCGTGCACGACGAATTCCAACTACTGACGAAGATGTGTAGAGCAAAATATCAGCGCCCGCTGCTTTTGACGCTTCAATCACATTTCGGGTCCCACTCATATTGACCAGCACGGAACGAGGGAGGAACGTTGACTGACGCTCAAAGTATCTGAGGACTGCGGCGCAATGGAATACAGTCAGACCAGTAGGTGAAGCTGACCCTTCTTTGATAGGAAAACCGGGCCAGGCTTTGGTGAATGCCGAGATAGTAGAATCAAGGTCTGTAATGTCTGCCTTGACGTATTCAACGCCTGCACCAACATACTGGAGTTGCTCAGGGAGTTTGGGAGATAGTAGGTCTACTACGCGGATACGTTTCGGGTCCTCTCCGCGGCGTATGAGAGTAGCTACAATCCAGTTGCCTATGAATCCTGTCTATTGCGCTGGTCAGACCCGACTGTGACCATAAGCTAAATCGTAGCTCACCCCTCCAACGATTATGTATTTTCTTCCAGTCTTGGGAGGGAGGTCTCCAACTTTCAGGAGATGTGCATCCTTGCTGCTAGTCTTCTTCGCAGCTTGTTGCACCTGTGATGAGGACCATTGATCTTCTTGAGCAAGCTGAATGTTGCAAGGCTGATGATAGAGTCTATCATTATGCCATATGTAGACAAGTAAGGCCATAAGAATGAAAACAGGGATGAGCATAGTTCGTTGTTGTGAGTATTGGTGAGAGCACCGCGCCCGTATCCGCCTGAGTAACACATGCCGCCTGTGAAATGATTGCGAGAGACGAGGAATGATGGGTATTGGTGGGCAGCGGAATTTGCCGAAATTGGATGTGAACGATCCGCAGCCTCAAATGCGGATGTACGTCGAGGCTGTAATCACATACTTGGGTCGTACCAGTCCATAAATTTAAACATAACTAAGTAACATGATCTCTATTGCTTGTCCAACAAGCTTAGTATCATAGGCAACGTAGGCCTTGTCACATCCTTGCCCTCAACTGTAGGCGAAGCAATACCAGGCATCTTCCACATGATATTCTTTCCAGCGTCTTCAAACTTGAAAGAAGTAAGGAGCATAGAGAGTACAACCTCTGTTGAGAGAATTGTGAGTCCAGATCAGAAAGAAATGATATCGCAGATGCTTACTCATCTCAAGTTGAGAGAACTTGAAGCCGCTTTACGACGAATCAAAATCGGGATCCTTGGGAACAGACAGGGAGACTCACATGCAAGCACGACTACCGCCGAGGAAGGTCATCCTACATATTCATCTCGTCACATTATCATCATTGACAAGGAAGAACCAAACTCACAGATTCGAGTAAATTCCGGGCATATGGGCCTCGCCCACCTTCTCAGGAAGAGGTTGCAACCATCGTTCAGGTTTCCACTCATATGAATCAGGTCCCCACATATCAGGATTGGTATTCGCACCAATGATCGATATGAAAATCGTTGTTCCATTAGGGACGACCAGTTCACTTATTTCTTTGCCGGAGGTAGTACGGATGGGTTTAGCGAGAGGAAGAACCATGTCATTACGAGCGCTAGCGATATGAAGAATGAATATCAGTAACAAGTGAGAATGTAGTTAATAACTGGACAACGCACGTTCGGCTGGCTGTTCCGAGTGGAGGGTACCTGGATGTTTCATGAACATCGAAGACCTAAGTCATTGACTGCACTACACTCACACTCTCAGAGTCTCACGGCAGACTGCATCAAGGTAGGGCAGTGTCACAAGCTGGTCGTAGCTGAACTCGTCTTCCCCGTTATTCTTCTTGGCTTCAAGAAGCTCCGCACGGAGCTTCTCCTGGACCTCGGGATGCTTTGTCAGAAGGTATAGAATTCGGGAAAGCGCGGAGGACGTCGTGTCCATCGCAGCAAAAACCAATGTACTACAAAACCAAACTCAATATATCTAGAGGGAAAACAATCAATGGGACTCACGCGACTTGAGCAACTACCTCCTTATCAGTCAGCCGATCCTCTTCGGCTGCGCTGGCGTTTGCTCGCACTAGCACGAGTGCTTCATCAGCCTCGGGCTCGCNGCGTGAGACGAGCGACTTACTCAAGATGCTGATAATATCCTTCTTCGACTCATCACTTTCACCCGCATCGATTTCCTTCTGCTTTAGCTTACAAATATCCAACGCAGTGTTCTCCATCGTATCCGCAACGTCCTTCAAGTCTTGAGCCCACTGCGAGGGGAGGCGATCTACGACCCATCGCTTGAAACGAGGAAAGTCGAGACTGTTCGCGAGTGGAATCAAGTAGTTACAAGTGAAAAACACGCTTGGGCCTGTTAAAAGGCCACTACAAATGGGTATTTCAGTGCCAACTCCACATTACAGTAAAAAAATGGGACTTACCCGAAACGCTTAACAGAGCGCGCATATGGGTTCTCTTCGGCGCTATCGTGGTCGTTCCTGAGTGAATCGAAGGAATAGCCCATTCCACTTTGGCCTATAAGCTCGAGAGCCGTCCGTGTCATCCAATGGAGAATGTCGACTTCCTTAGGTCCATTCTTCACTTGGTTCACGAGTGCTTGATGGAGCTGATCGGACAGGATACGGAAATGAATAAGCGTATCGGAGAAGTAATTCAAACGAACGTACCCGACCAGTTACTTCAAAGAAGATTGGCGCTGTGGAAGGGCTGATAAGGACTGCCAATTCTAGACTCCTCAAGCAGACTCACTCATGGCGCGCATGTGAGCAATCGAAAATACAGGGGTGAGCATCTTTCTTTGTTTTCGGTGTTGTTCGCCTGTGCCAGAATTTGAATATGGTCAGCATGGTCGGGGTCAGTGAGTACCAATTGTTGACCAACCTAATGCCGATAGCAAGCCATCACCAAACATTAGCTTATTAGTGCTACAGCGGTGCAGCCCTTGAGTCCTCTCCGATACCCAAATACGAATTGATAGTGTGGCTCACGCAACAAACGCCGTCGCTTCTTCGTAGATGAGTTGATCCTATGCGACAAATTAGCTTAAATGAGGGAGTTGTAGACCTGATAGACAATATCTACCTTGACCAAGATGTGATGCAGGGCCTTAGGATCACAGAGGAACAGCATGTTCTCCTGGAGTTGAACAGATCAGCACTGCAGTCATCCTTGATTAGAGAAAACGAGCAGCCTCACTCCGAACAGTCCCTTCATCTTCGTCACTGCGCCATCTGTTAACGGGAGCAAATGCGAGGTCAACGCTTTTGAATTGTGTCAATGATTCATTTGACCAACATCGTTCCAAAGTATCGTAATAGAACTTCCATCCGTTTTCTGCGAATAACTGTTGAACATTGCCTTAAGTTCAAAGTAATGAGTCGGCCTGATCAACTTAGAAGCTTGAAGGTTAGACGTACCACCAATCCTGGAGAGCGCAGGCGGGCCCGGTATACACTCCAGGGGCGACTCGACGAACAGCCACTTCAGGAACTTCCACACAAGAACCAGACTGACATATCCAACTAGCCCTTGCACGAGCAATGAGGCCATACCAGTGCAGGGGTTAAAAACGAGGGGGACGAAATGGAGAGATGGAAAAGGGGACTCCCTCAGTGCCATTAACGCGCCCATATATTGTGTTTTCCGCCCCGCTTACTATTTCTGCACACGTCACCAAGAAGAGAATAGGTACATTGCTTCTCCGTCCCCGAGATCAGCTTAGGATGGATATAGACAGGCTGGGAGCAGTGATTAAAAATAGGCGAGATGTAACGGAGAAAGCTGATTCGTACCACTGCGAGTATTTCAGCAGTATAGTCATGAACCATTATGGTCCAGCATGAGCGCTACGGATTGTGGGGAAAAGCTGAACAACTTTGCGCAGTTCAAGGGGCTGGATAGTCACATAATGCTTTATGTCACCCTGGTCAGGTGCCGTGACCAGGCGCGTCGGGCGGTGATTCAAAACGTGTTCGAGGCAATCAAGGTTAGGCCTTGAAGCTTAAGATCCTGGGTAAGTCTCAAAGTGCAGGTTCTTGATTCCGGCACTATATGCCAAGCATCAAAACTGATGTAGATATTGGTCGTCGGTCAATATTAATCTTGTCATAACTCACAAATATTTGTCGCATGATGAAGGGGATTAAAATGATAATTACCTGCGAGAGTGGCATAGGAATCCTCTATCATATTTTCTACTTCTTCCTTGATAATTTGGAAGCATTTTATGGTGCAACGAGTATCTCCGAGCATAAAAACGTCTGAATGGCAACTGATGTGACCGAATGAATTGCAGTAGGTCTCCAGGATCCGCGAAACATATTTTCTATGCCTTTCCAAATATTCCAACGCAGATCTCCACCAATATCTCCATGCGGATACACAGTCTTGTCCGTGATTTGTGCAAGAACGAAACAAAAAAAAGCCTAGGCGCATAGGTCAGTTTAACCCTGAGGAACATCAGCGACCAAAGTCCCTGGCGTAAGTTGTCTTCTTGATGCTCTTTTTCCAACTCGTCTATCTCATGAAGATTATAAGAAGGAATCTTTCCGATGACGATGCGCTCGACATCATTTCGTGTGCGGTGATTGTCTAACAGGCCAGTCGCTTAAAGATGAGAGTAATAAGCAAGCCCTTGGGAGGAATGTAAATCGCCGGAATTTTCCCCAGTCTCGAGAGCGGGTTGGAAAGCACGGATCACATCATTACAAGGGCTCGTAAGGATCTGATGCTTCCAATCACACTCGATTCGCATAGCCAAGGAACCGACTCAAGAAACTCAGAGCTGCGTTCGAATAGAGAGTTGTGGATCTAGGAAGTAGCTCTCAATGGTTAACATTCAATGGCGGAGGTGTTGTTAACAACTCCAAGCCGACCTTGAAGAGTCGATCTTTGACGAGTACTTATTGCAAGACTTCCATCATCGAAGTAGTATTCTTCGTCCCGTTTATAGCCAGAGGGTTGTACAGAAGGCAGCATCCTGACAAAGAACTCCTTCTATATATTGGGAACGATGAGGGTGGATGAAAGTGGATGGAACGAAATACAGCGAGTGATGTCGTGGCTGATAAGATCCAAGCAACCGAGCGCTCGAAACGGGAGTTAAATATGCATGTAACGTCACGCCCTCTGGCCGAAAGCCGAGTCGAAGTTCCTGAGCTACAGAAATTGCATGTCACAGAACTTGTGGCCTCCTTTGAGCCTGCTACATTGTCATCGTGCCGTGGCTGGGCTCTGTCACCGTGCGCTCAGGCATCAACGTTCACCGGTCAACGTTCAACCTTAGCCTCTTACTAAGTGTGTCTAATCAAATATCAAAAAAGAGACACACGAAGAGTCTGACTAGGGGTGACTAACCTTAAAGCTCCTTACCCTTGAGGTACTCAATTTCTCGGCTAGATCCGGTTCCAGGTACAGCTGGTACATGGTCCGCCCCGCCGGCAATGGATCAGGTTCATAAATAGAAAACTAGGGTCAAGCTGAGCAGGTTTCTTGTGGAATTGTTCGTAAGAGGGATCGAAAATTAAATTTGATACGATGCATGGCTAGTGAACGTCCAACGTGCTGGAAGCCGTGGAACTATCGATATTCGTTTTGCGCGAAGGTGCACGGATGGACCTTTTACACAACAAGCAGACAATGAACAGGTTTTACAGTATTTTTACCACTGAACTGATTGCTGGCACAAGATTCAAGAGTCACGGTATTCCGAATCGGTCGGGAAGGGTTTCAAAGAAACGCTCCGCCAGTTTCTCGGCTTGAGCTCTCATTGAAGCATCACAGGGAGGCCCCCGAGGTAGCCAATGACCACCTTGTGGCACTGATTTTGCCTTCTTTAGTATCTCCTCCATCATCGTTCCTGGATCACTAAGAGACTTCCCTTTGCGCTCTACATTCGCAATTACACCTGAGTTCCACCAGCTCTCCCAAGCTTCAGCACAGGAATTGGTATGTTTGGAGCAGGTCGGGTTGTCTTCCATCTTGGGAGGTCTAGAGAGTCGTGGTCTGAGAACCGATAGGGACCAAAATCCTTGCATGAGGCGCGATTTTCGTTGATCGCTCAGAGTCATGAATATTTCATCAGTACAACCTCCAATCTCGTCGAAAGTGATCGGGTCCGAAATCTTTGGCGTCTTCCGAAAATCAAAGAAATTGCATGATTTCAGATAAGCGTGATATGCTCTGCCATGGAAACTGCGCAGTTCAGCACAAGATTCCGCAGCATCCAGCGCCGACACCAAAGCACCATTTTCCGCACCCTGGATTCTTCGAAGCCATTCGTCCTCCAAACTTCGAGCGAATTTTATGCGATTGCACTGAGTCGCTAGGACGAGGATTCTCCGAAGACGGGCCCATTCAGCAATCTTAGAGACACATTTTTGTGGGTCTTTAGCTGAGTGGCCTTCGAGAACGTCTAGAGCCCAGTCCCTGAGCTCCGTGCAGTCATACTTATGGGTAATACCAGCGAGGGCAACGAGATTTGTTGCATCAGTTCCCTCCAAGTCACGCTGCGCCCAGATCTTCTTAGGACTATCAGGCCGAGTCATCAACAATAAAGAAGTGGATTATCTGATGGAATTACCTAGCATACAGCACCCAACAAAGAGCTCGGAAATCTTCAAGGGTATCATGACATGTGATTGGATCGTCGTCCGACAGACCCTCCTGGCTACTGGATCCTTGAGGTAGGGCAAGAAGGTCCCGGAAGAATGCCGAGCTTCGCATGAACAAGAATTTATGAACCTGTCCTTGTTCAGCCACAGCTGTCAGGAAAGGAATTTGGCGCTACCTTGAAGAGGCTAGTCTCCACCACCAGTACAACATCACCATCATCAAAATAGTAGTCTTCATCCCTAACACGAGCCGCTTGGGAGCCGGAGTCGTGGGTAGACTCAGCGGACGAAGGCTCTTGCTCCATAATTATACGCTTTACTGATCACTTGGTGTTCGAAGGACGAGTTGGCAATTGATCACCCGATTGAAAGAGGTCAACGAGCGAAAGAAGGGTCCTCAGCGTGCGATCCTAACATGTGCCAACTTCCGCACAGGTGGGATGATGATATCTGGGATTGATAGGAGATAATGTGGTAAGCCCGCAAAATGGCCCACTACCTCCATCAAAGGGTAAGGGCATTCAATTTTCAACATCCATGATATGGTAGACTACAGCGATGAAATGACAGCTAGTGGGGAGAAGGCAACTGGTGTAAGTTAAAGTGGGCGGTCATAAGGCCTTCGGGTTTTATGTCTTCATCATAGTCTGTATATCTCGTCTTGTGTATGAAAGTGAATATGTGTTAGACTACGATACTGGTGGACACGTACACACAATCATTTTAGAACCAGTTTACCGAGCGATTTGATGATAATCGACTGACACCCGAGGATAACAGCGATGGAGCACTTCTTGCATCAATCCTTTCGAACAAATAGATCCCATTGCAAATGGTTTATAGAGTGCTTGGAAACAGAAGCCGCCAATCCAAACGGTTAAACAGGACATTGTATTGGATATATAATTGTTGCACCGTACTGGCACTGTGGACTCGAATTCGCAATATGTGACCAAATATTGCATTACTCATCGACCATCACCATCGGACATCAAAATGGCGAATGTGCAAGATAACCGGTATAGGATAAATATGGGAATTTGGAGCTGTGCGTGGAAAAAAATCCACGTGTAATACTGATACCAGCCTAAATTAAATGGCCGGCGTCCGACAGCCCCCTACCTGGAGGTAGTGGGAATGTGCATTACTCAGATGCCAGTGGATTCTCTACGCACTGAACTTGATCTGAACACATTCCGAGGTATTTTCAGGCTCGACTCGATTGATGTGCGGTCGTAAAATAGTATCGTCCCGCCCTTGTGGCATCTTAATGCCTCGTAATCTCCACGACACTGCCACGTTACTTTAAGGGGAATCGTCAAATACAATGTATCTTGGGAGTTGGGGTATAATTACAAATGAAAACTCTTACTCTACTAGTACACTTCTTTAGGGACGTCTTTCTTCCTTACCCAGTAAGCTGAGCATCACAGGCAGCGCAGGCCTTGTCGCGTCTTTTCCTTCAACAATAGGCGAGGATATCCCAGTCATCTTCCACATGATGTTCTTGCCAGCATCCTCAAACTTGAATGATGAAATAAGCACAGCTAGTACAACCTCTGGTTTTGGGAAATAGTCAGTAATGCTCAGGAACTGCGTAAGCGTGACAACACTCACTCATCTCCAGTTGCGAGAACTTGAAGCCACTGGTATACGACTCCTTAGCATGGCTCTCTTGGAAAACCGATTGAACGACTCACATGCAGGATCGACTACCGCCAAGGAACGTCATCCTGGATGAAAATTCAGTAAATAGGCCTCCAATTACTGAACCAAAGAAAACTCACAGATTCGAATAAACTCCAGGCATATGTGCCTCGCCCACTTTCTCCGGAAGAGAATTCAGCCATCGCTCAGGCTTCCATTCATATGAGTCAGGACCCCAGATCTCCGGATTGGTATTTGCTCCAAGGAGAGAAAGGGACAAGGACGTTCCTTTTGGAATCAGAATTTCGGTGATTTGGGTGCCAGTGGTGGTTCGAAGGGGTTTGAATAGAGGTACAACCATATCTTTGCCGGCTCTATGGATGATACGCAGAGAATAAGTCAGTAATGCGAGGAAGTAATGTGAGTGAGAGACCAATTACACTCGGCCAGCTGTAGCAACCGGCGGATGTCTGGTAGAGTATACAGTTGAGTTCCAAGGGCTAGGAGTACTAAGTGAAGCAAACTCACACTCTAAGAGTCTCACGGCAGACGGCATCGAGGTAGGGCAATGATACGAGTCGATCATACTCGAGCTCGTCAGCACCGTTGTTGGTCGCCTCGAGCAGCTCCGCACGAAGTTTCTCCTGGGCATCCTGGTGTTGGATCAACAGTGAGAGAGTTCGAGAAAGTGCTGAGGATGTAGTATCCATTGCAGCGAAGACCAAGGTCCTGTGATGAATCACCTCAGCTAGGCTCACAGTCGCAGATGAAACTATAAAACTCACGCGACTTGAGCGAGTACCTCTGCATCTGTCAACTGATCCACCTCGCTAGCACTTGCGTTTGCCCGCACTTGAATAGATACCGATCAGCCCGTAGCTCATAGTACCGAGAGAAGATGACAAACTCAGAATGTTTATGATATCCTTCTTCGACTCATCGTTTATTCCGGCATCAATATCCTTCTGTTTAGCCTTACAAATATCCTTCGCAGTACTCTCCATCACGTCTGCAATATCCTTCACGTCTTGCGCCCACCGCGAAGGTAGATTGTCCACAATCCATCGCTTGGTACGGGGGAAATTAAGACGATTCGTGAATGGGACGACGTAGTTGACCAGCCAGAAAGCAGCAGGGTTCGCAAAAAGGCCACTATAGATAACACAAAGAATTTAATGTTCAGATTACACCGTAAGAAATGGACAAGTGCTTACCCAAAACGTTTAACGGATCGAGCATAAGGGTTCTCCTCGTCACTACCGTGGTCGTTCCTGAGCGAGTCAAATGAGTAGTCCATCCCGCTCTTGCCAATAAGCTCAAGAGCAGTCCGTGACATCCAATGAAGGATGTCGACCTCTTTGGGACCATTCTTCACTTGATTTACGAGCGCCTTGTGGAGCTATCCAGCGGGGTGATGTTAGTTGAGAGCATTTAAGGAGCAAGTCAAACAGACGTACCCGTCTGGTGACCTCATAGAAGATCGGTGCTGCGAAGAGACAATAAGCTTAATCGAATCAGGATCACTGCATAGTTCTCACTCATTGCGCGCATATGAGCGATCGAAAACACAGGGGTAAGCATCTTTCGTTGTTTGCGGTGCTGTTCACCTGCAGACAATTAAGTAAATCCGCAGTCAGGAGCCAAAGTATCGCTTACCTGATACCGAGAGCAAACCGCCGCCGAACATCAGTTTAGTTATCCTGCAGGCCCGTATCGTATCAGTCCCTCCGGCTCCTTAGAGACCCTAATGGCTCACGCAGTCGATCCTGTGGTTTTTGGAAAATCTTGCTGGTCCTATACGGGATAAATAGGTTACAAGCGCATCAAAAGGGATAGGACTTTACCTTCACTAAGATATAATGCAAGGCTCTGGGGTCGTAGATGAACAACATGTCTTTCTACAGGTAGAAATTAGTAAAACTGCTAGCCGTTTCAGGTAGAGGCAATGCTCACTCCAAACTGTCCCTTCATCTTCGTCACTGCACCGTCTGCCAGCGACATGAAACGTCAGTTATTGACTCAATCCCCGAAGCAACGTCCGACTAACAGCGATCCAGAGTGTCATAATAGAATTTCCATCCATGGTGGTCGAATAACTGTCTGATATTACCTAAACAATCTTAAGTTGACTTCGTCCATGCCGAAGCTCAGAAAAGGACACACCAGTGATAAATGAATGCGAAGGTGGGCCAGGTATAATATCCAAGGGCGAATCAACAAACAACCACTTCAAGTATTTCCAAAGGAGGACCACGGCAACATAGCCAGCCAGNCCTTGGACAAGTATTGAAGCCATACTAGTTTCGACAAGGAAGTAGAAAGATGGAGAAGGTGTTCAGTGGAGAAACACCAGAACCGCGGGTGCCCACATATATGCATCGTGCATCCGCCCCGCTGACTGTTTCTGCACACGTCAGGGCGCCAAAAATAACAGCCCCGCCTTGGGATCAGCATTTGTGCTTGAAATAGGTTTGGCCGAAAGCTACGAGTCAGGGCGGCAGAGGGGCGAAGTCGTCCATCTCGACGTTATTGTCAAGACCATAATAGTGTCGAGTGAACGAAGCACCGGCATACGCACTATTTACTCATATTTGGCTCTGATCCTAAGTTATATAAGCGGATATCAGACCGAAAGATGGGAGATGGAAACCGGCTCAACGTCCGCAGGCCCAGCAGGAAATGCATTGTCCGTTCCCAGGAGATTCGTACTCATGAGCCCTCAGTCGCAATTCACGTTCTTGAAACAATCGGATCCTGGATAGCTGACAAAATGAACTCTTGTATTTAATATACGCAGCACACTGCGGAATACGAGCCATTTTGATGAATCAGAGCTTGCGATCATCAGAGTAACAATCTAATTAAACATTAAGTTCGGGATCGCAATGTGACTCGTAAGATTGAGAAAGAAGTTCCTATCCATCGTCTCGATTTTACCTCCAATGCGTTCATTGCATCTGACAAGACGACCGAGCTTTCCACAGAATGAAGCAAGTCAAGACCAAAACAATGCTCTCGTATTGAACTTGGGCGATTTGCCAGCGGCCAGGGTCACTCGACAGCCATCATCATGATTCATACTTAGCAGGCTCCAATGCCAACCTCCACCAGGACTGCCACGAGGCGCACTTCCTCCGCATGGTTCAGGCAGCACGGACCAGCGCTGAGTTCGGGCTCCTGATTCAACTTCATAAGAGTGAACAATATCTTGAAATGCAAATTCCGACTGCGCCCCTGCTGGAGCTGCGACAAGCTCTGAGTTTATAAGTTGGAGCTATGCCGAGTTGGAGAGGGGTATCATCATTTGCCAAACGTGCGCCCATGATACCGATCGCCGGAAGATAAGAATAGTAGACCTGAGCGGAAAAGGGTCGGCATCCCAGAGTGGTCTCTGCTAAGCCAAGAACATAATTAACTGTGACAATGGATTTAGAGCCAGACCCTTCTGAGTGCGCGTCCACTGACCTTTACCTTGCTTGGCCGATGAGCACTTTCCATCATATCATAACCGGTTTTCGGCCATCTCGACTGGTGGCAAGAACTCCTAGGACATCAACGGAAGGGCTCTTCGAATGACCTATCAACCCTCAAGATCCTCGAGTACCCGATCACGGAATGCCTTCAGCTTGTATTTGGGTGATATATCAAGGAGAGAGAGATGAGTCATGGCATGCCAGCAGTCACCCGTACGGGATAACCTGTCGAGATGCGTTGTCAGATACCACCAGCTGAAGTATATGACAGTATCGGCATCGTGTGCAGCTCGAGATTCCAGGACTCGCCTATAATTGAAACTGTCCTTCGAGACAAAAGGCTTATCATCTATATTTCCTAACTCTT
>JANIEX010000454.1:0-30943 GCA_027627405.1 Leucocoprinus birnbaumii | reverse complement strand
TTTCTGCGCTTTCAGTCGTGATCCTCAGAGGTCTGTGCTTCACTATGCTCGGCCTCCGACCTCCAGCCTCTGATCTGCTCTCTTCTCTCTCTTTCTCTTTCTTCTCCAGTTCCTAACAAACATGTCCTGGTCTTCTTCCTACCCTCCTCCTCCCCGCCGCTCCCGCTCTCGTTCTCCACGCGGCTCCTATCCAAGGTCCTCGTATCCGGACTCCACCTACCCTGGAGACCCGTACCGGTCAGACTGGGACGGCTACGACCGCGACAGATGGTCATCATACGACCGCGACAGAGGTTCCTACGACTATGGCCGCAGGCGGAGCAGGAGTCCTCCTTCAGACGAAAGTGCGCATGTCTGTTGCCTACTTATTTTGGCGCTAACAATTTTCCAGGTCGAAAGCGGCGGCGATCCATCTCACCATACGACCGCGACAGAGACAGATACGACCCTCGTCCGCGTTACAATGATGACTACGGTTTGGAGTCTCGAAATATTCCCGTGTTTTCCAGCCGACTTATCCTGATTTTTAGATACACACTCGCGTGGTTACGGTTATTCGTCACCTCCACGTAGAGGCCCGCCGGGCTCTTACCAGTCGTCGCGACGACCACCTCCTGACCCACACACGTTCGAGTTTCCGGCGACCCTCAAGCAGTACGCGGAATGGTTCCGTTTCTTCCATCCCCAGGAAGCTGTCGAAGAGGACAGTGCTGACAAAGCTGCCGAACAAGAGGCGGGCGACGGCTCAAAGCCTCGAAATGGCATTCGGAGTAGATGGGAAAAGTACAAAAAGGAATTTGCTGCTAACCAGGTCAGCGTCGCTTTCCCTCTCGTTCTCGCCCGTGTTTCCATACTTTTTGTCTTGAGGAGCACCGTGACTGAAACTTTATTGTTGTACATTAGCTCCAAACTATGTTTGACCACCATAGGAAGTCTCCGTGGTTTGGCGAAAAGTATGATCCTGAATTCCAGAATCTGCGCTTCAGGGTGCGGAAGGAGGGTTGGAAAGGTCGTATTAATACTTTTCTTGATGACCTCGAGTCTGGCAAGTTTGATCCAGATTTGAATGAAACTGAGCCAGAGCCACCCTCGCCTAATAACGAGATTGCCACCGAGTCCAACGGGGCTGCTGCTGAGGATAGCAAGCCATCCGGTGGCGATGATGAAATGCAGTTTACTGTAGAGGTTGACGAAGAGGCGGTTGATCCTGATGTTAGCAGAGTGGAAGCCAATGGCAAACACTCGTCTGATAACAAACGTAGTAACCGTGGCGAGGAATTATCTGTTCCACCTGAGGGCAATCAGGTCATGATTCGTACTATCCCACCTGACATTGGTCGTGTCAAGCTCGAAGAGGTTCGCGGTCCTTCCCTGCCTTTTTGGGGTGGATACTCATTGGTCTTCCCTTTTATAGGTCTGTACGAAGATTCCGGGCTTTGTATACCTTGCTCTCGGAGATCCTCTACAAAAGCGGAACTTTTATCGCGCAGGGTGGATACGCTTCCAAGATGACGCGGACATGGTTTCCGTCGTTGCTGAATTGGGAGAAAAGAAGGTACGCCACCCTTTCAGCCACCAAAACGCGCTTATTATAACGCTCTCTAGATTGAGGGCTTTAAACTTCATGTCTCTCATGTTATCAGGCCGTTTACGAACCGCGTGCGTTACACGCCTGACGTGGCAAGTCGGCCGGAGCGTTTAGAGAAGGACCTTGCAAATGTGAAGATCTTGGCTGCAAAACTGGAGGACGAGGCAGCGAAGTTGCGTGGGTTGAAGGTGTCTGAGCTCAAAATGAAACCCAAGATCAATGGTGAGGCGAAACCTGAAGAAGACGCACCAATGGCTCCACCAGAGGAAGTTATCGAAGAAGAAGAAGATCCAGAACCGAGGGAACGAGGCTCTGACGGAGTTGAACGGAGAGTTGAGAAGATTATGGCGGACCTTCGTGAGCAGGGATTGGTAGATGTTAATAATGAACGGGAGTATGAGGAGAAGAAGGTGCGTCTCGAGCGTTTTTACGTTGGCATTCTTACTGATTCTTCATCTTAGACGGTTGTGACGCTGGACTTGTATCTCGCATACCTTCGAGCAGCATTTCACACTTGCTACTATTGCGCTGTAATAACCGATCATGTTGAAGAATTGCAGCGTAAGTGTATCAAACACGAGAGGAAGCCTTTGTCACTGGACAGCAAGTCTACTGAGACTGAGAACACTGAGAAGGATAAGAAGGTTGATGAAGGTGAAAAAGATGGCGCCGAGCAAGAAAAAGAGGGTAGAGAGAAGGATGGAAAGGAGAAGAAGGGCGTCGAACGAAACGGTGATATTTCTCGGTATTGCTTACGCCATGAAACTAACTTCCTTCGTTTGCTTGATAGATGGTCGCTGGTTGGAATGGCTGGACTCTAAGATCGCTCTACTCATTGATCGAGAAGGTGTTGACCCCCGTGAATATGGGGGTAAATCATATGAAGAGTGGGTTTACATTTATTGCCCAAGCTGCGCAGTTTGGTTTTAACGACGTTTCCCAGGGAACTTGCCAAAGCGGCTGAACCTCACATCAAACAGGAGGATGAAGGCAAGTTTAGATGTAAAACGTGCCAAAAGCTGTTCAGAGCCACATCGTTTGTCGAGAAACACATTGCCAATAAACATCCGGAGCTGGTCAAGCATCTTGATGAAGTGCGTTATTGTCGCTCGAGAG
Organism: Leucocoprinus birnbaumii; assembly: GCA_027627405.1. Taxonomy (NCBI): domain Eukaryota; kingdom Fungi; phylum Basidiomycota; class Agaricomycetes; order Agaricales; family Agaricaceae; genus Leucocoprinus; species Leucocoprinus birnbaumii. The sequence continues at coordinate 28,239 of JANIEX010000454.1, read as the reverse complement.
CTGATTCTTATTACTGACATGTGCTTGGTATAGCTTCCCTACTTTAACAACTTTGTTCTAGACCCGCACCGCATCCAACCATTTACGCATCCTCCTCCGACGGTTGGGAATGCCAGCCAAGCCCCTCCACCCCAGGCTTATGGAATTCAAGGCCCTGCCTATCATGGCGACTATGGACGAGTTGGCGGACACTATCCTTACCCGCCAGGAGCTTACCCTCCACCACCGTACAATGGGTATTGGGATCCCTATGCTGTATACCCATATGGACCCCCGGCCCCCTATCCTCCGCCCCCTATGCCTCCACGTCGTGATGAGGGTGCTAATAGCGGCAGGCGCCTGAGCGAGCGGATTAGCGGCTTCGCCACGGAAACTACTGTTCCTGCAGGAGCCGGTCTTCCTCCCAAGCCTTCCCCTGCTGCACTTGATTCTGCGCTATCGAGTGGAAATGGGACTGCGCGCCGAAATACGAGGAATAACGGACAGGGGAGCGGACCGCCGCCACCGCCGCCGCCTGATGCCAAGGAGGATCCTCGTGCTGCTGCTGGAAAGAGGGTGAGCTACCACGACATGGATCTTGTCGCCGAGGTATGTCATCGTGTCCCCAGAATCTGCTTGTTACCGAACCTGAATTTTTTCTTCTTATAGGGAGACGTTGAGTTATTTTACTAATGTTGCTATGAGGTTTGGGCCCATTGTGGAGTAATCTTTTGGGTGTGGGGATTATGGCATATCAGTGTTCCGCGTCTGTTACATGTTTTAGTTTACATACGAAAATTCGAGTTGGTTTGTGTTAGAAAGTCGGTTGGCCGCTGATCACTGCAGAAAGCTGCTGCGCGTGATGTATGAAAAGAGTACACACTGGATGGGATATGAGGGTGATTGCGACCTGGTGAGGTTAATTTTTGAAAGTCATTAGTGCGTATTTGGTCAGGTTTGAAATACAACGTCTTGCCTCTATACCTCCATCTCTTATACAGACTCTCATCCCCCGCCCTCTACCCTTCCTCTACCACTCTTCCTTTGGCTTTCTCCGGACAGAACTTTGGCTAGCTCTCATATATCGCGTTGAAAACACCACTCACGGTTGACCACAGTTCTGTCAAGACAGCCCCAAACTCTCGAATGAACGTCATGAGTGTCCCAAGGCGGTCGACAGTGCGGGTTCCAAGCCTCGACGATCCAACTGGCTCTCAGAACGGCGTCGTTGTGGAGATCCCCTCGGCTAAGTGTAGTAATACGTTCAGCATCTCGTATGCTGATCAACGGCCAGGTAGTAGTAGGGTTTCCAGTTCTGGCACGGCTCCACTACGCCCATTTTTCGATGCTTCGGAGGGTGAAGGCGACATACCGACTTCGGAAGAGGGCGAATCAGAGCTGGAAGGTGAAGATCGGGCTCGGATGGCGGCTCCGCCGACTTTGATGACTGGCAAAGCTCGAGCCGTCGCCGCCGACGGCAGCAGCAGCACTGAACTTCATCAGTTTGAACAAACACCACACTTTTCGCGCACAATGTCAATGCCACTTCCTACACAGCTCAGTCACCTTCAGCACCCTCATAGACAACCGACGCGCACTATCTATTCAAGCCCAATCACACCTATTCAACCGGCTTCTCCGTTTAATTCATTGTCGGTCGAACTTGCGGATTCGTTCCAGATGGTTATTCAGACCATGCTTCAGATATCACCACCGCAGGTACTGGAGTCTGCCAAAGAACAGTATTCTGCTTGTTCGCTATCGATTCCGACGCCATCAATGTCTGCAATGTTCACTGCTATGAAGACCCTGAATTATATGTCAGCAAATTTGCTCAGGTTCTATAGCAGTGAATCTCAAACTCTCGGGTATTCTGATGGAGAAGCAAAGGTGCAGAACGTGTTTGATATCGGGGAGTTGTTACAGGGTGTCGGAGATACGTTGAGCGGTGTAGCTGCTCAGGCGAGTGTAGATTTGGTACTGCACCACGGAGAAGTGGGCGTTAGGCACGTTTATGTGAAAGGCGACGAATGTGGAATTGCGTATGCTTTGCTTCATGTGCGTTACATTTTCTGTTCTCTCTTTTGGATCCGAATTGATGGGTTTTACGTGTAGATTGTGCGTCAAGTACTCGACAAGGCTCAGCCTGGGGACTTGGTTGAGTTGGGGCTTGGGGTTACGACGCATGGGGTGCAATCTGGGACACCATCTATTCCTGAAGAAGTGATTGAGGGGCGCGTGACAGCTTCTCCCATTGACATGGACTCGTTGCGTTGCAGCATCAAGATTGAGCACAAATATGGCCCGTCTCAGGCAAATGAAAGCCAGGTCGAGGCGAATGGCGAAACATCAGACGACAAATCACGGACTAACCCTGACTTCACGACTCTACTGCTCCGTCGTCTCCTGCGTCTCATCGATGCCCAATTTACGATCCAAAACAACGTCGAGGATGGCCAGACTTATGAAGTGAGCCTTTTGTTGGACAAGGCTGCCTCTCCGGTCTCGAAGCCACCCGGAGCCTTATCGGGTAGTGCTGTATTGGAAGAACCCTCCGGACTTGACACAGATCCTAGCGTGGAACAGCTGTTGGCGTTCGGTGAAACCCTCAAAGGCCGCAAGGTGACCCTATATGCAAGCTCGCCCAATGCATTTACTCGACATATCACCAACTACCTGGCTGCCTGGGNCATGGATGTCAGTTATGTATATTCTGACAATAGTGGTGAGACGTCGATTGGTGAAGGGACTCCAACGCCAGTGTCAGAGAGTCGATATTCGACCCCCACAGGTGTTCCAACAGCGCCCACTCCCGAAGCGACGGCTTCGATCAGCGCGTCCAAGCCAAGCGGTCCAGAGAACCAACCCCCAATGTCGTTTGTCCTCATTGACGACGATGTCGGCATCTTACGAGAGCGTTTGCAAGCTCGACGACTCGAGCAACAACCCCTGAACCTTAATCCACGCGCTCGGCCTTCCTTGGCTGCCCTGCACCGGCCCAAGTCCTCTCCCCAGATTGCTCGTGTACTGGGGCAGTCTGCTCCTTCACACCCTTCCCCTCCGGTTGTCATACTCCATTTTACGAGCCTCGCCAACTTCAAGGCTACTAAGGATGTGATACAGTCCATGATGTCGTCTTACGGCTCTACGTTACCTCTCCCTGAGGTTATGATCATCCCTAAACCCGTTGGACCTAGGCGGTTCTTTACAGCTATGCATACGGCGGTGACTCGACCAACGATTGACCCCCTCTTTTTACCCACTGCGACCTCCCCCGGGACACCTGGAGTACACCACCCAGGTTCGTTCTTCCCACCTGCCGCTGACCCGGAGACAAACAATCAGACCCCACAAACTGGGTCCCCATTCGCTCGCGCCAATCGACCTCTCAGCTCACGCTCCAACTCTGATCGCTCTACAAAGGAGCATCTCCTCAATGCCCTACCCTCTCCTTCGCCGCTTAGCATTCCTGATAATGCTGAGTATTTTCCAGACCCAGCTGGGAAGAAACTTGGCTCGTCGCCATCTTCAGGGTACTTGGTTTCAAGCCCTGATGGTCAGCCTGCGGGTATTTTCTTCCATCCGCGGTCAAAGAAGAATGCTTCGCCGCAGTCAGCGGAACGGTTCGGGAATCAGATGGCTATTCCGCGACGGTCGTCGATCCCGAGACTTGTTCCGGGAGGAGAAAGAGAGTCAATGTCGTTCTCCACGCTGCATGAAGTTTCTACTCAAACACCTCGATCGGCGACAGAGCTGAGGCCGCCTGCTACCCCAAGCCCGAAAGGCAATACTCCAATTTCTACTCCTGTGGTCCCTGTAACTCGAGATGCACCATCTACCCCTGGACCGCGATCGCCCCCTGAATCACCGGGAAATGAAATTGGGCCCTCGCAGAAAGCGGCTGGGAAGAAACCTGCTCAAGAAAAACAGAACTCAATTGGCAAAGCTACGACTCCGGCTGCAGGTAAGAAGGGCAAGGCCTCGACCTCTACAGACGGAAACATAGTGCCTCCAATCAGCGTTCTCATCGTTGATGGTCAGTTTGCTCTTGACTGCGCTTCAATGGATGGAGAGGTACTGATATTGATCATCAACAGATAATCCTATCAATCAAACTATTTTGTCGACGTTCATGAAACGGAAGAAGATCCAATTTGGGATAGCTAATAACGGGAAAGAAGCAGTCGAGAAGTGGAAGACCGGAGGTTTCCATTTGATCTTGGTATGTCGTCTGCACTTTAAACATGGCTAGCCCTGACCCTCGATTCCAAGATGGATATTCAAATGCCTATCATGGATGGTATCGAAGCGACAAGGGAGATTCGACGACTGGAAAAACTTAATGGTAATTCCGAGTTCCTACCGGCGACACCCTCTCAGCTGGTCATGGACGCAACAACACCTTCTACAACGGCAAGCGAGGCGCGATCAGCGACTGCTTCTTCCCCTTATCGATCATCCGTTATTATTGTGGCTCTTACTGCCTCCTCGTTACAGAGCGATCGAGTCAACGCTTTGGCTGCAGGTTGCAACGATTTCTTGACTAAACCCGTTTCACTTTTATGGCTCAACAACAAGATCATTGAATGGGGCTCCATCAAGGCACTACAGATGTGGGCAGACATTCGACCGGAAGCCGTGACGAAGATGTCTAAGGGTCAGATAGCCCAGGCCCGTGCAGTTGCTGAGCGCCTCCACGTTCCTCCCAAGAAGAGCAAATCTCCTCAAGGGAGGACCTCGATCAGTGAAAAGGGGTCGCCACCGCCCGAGCTTGCGGCTGTGGCCGCCGCTGAGGCGCCAACAAAAACTTTGAACCAAGACGTAGCAGATGAGGCTTCGATGAACACTCTCGAATCTGGAGGTGAATCGGGCAGCGCGACACCTAGCTCTTCTCCTAAAAGGAGGAGGTCGCAAAAACGGGACAGTCTGCCGGAGTCTCTCAGACTGAAGGCGGTTGGAATTGTCGAAGGTGGGCATCCGCTTGAATTATGTTTTCTTTAGAGTCAGGACTCACCAGCTATTAACAGAAGCCCACGGTATGAGGACTTGAGTTCAAGGATGATGAGTTGGAAATCGCTGATGCGTTGTGATAGTTACCTCTAGTACTTTGTCACTTACCAACGGCGGACCTCTACCTCCTGTGGGACAGAAACAAGACGACGCCTCCGACGTCGCGCCGAAAGCGGAGAAAGCGGAACGTGGACAAGATAACGGGTCAATACAAGAATCACAGTCCGAGTCCCAGCCCTTGGATGTAACTCCTCCTTCCCAAGCTCCTATCTTACGTTCCAGATGACGGTACGGGGCAACCTCAGCCGTATTCTGGTGCTTCCTTCTTTTCGGGTTTGCACCGCAAATAGTACGCAGGGTTGCCGAGCGCCTTTTTCAATGACACTTACCTTTCGCGGCCTTCGATTCATTACCATGCCTCGCCGGCTTCACCCTTTGATCGTTTTCCCTGATTCTTTTTTTTTAATCTCGTGGTTTTTGCGATGATCTTTCTTGATCTGTTTTGGGCTTTTTGGTTGCTTATCTTTTTTATGCGAACTCGCGCTTTTTTATAGGCTGGTACTCTCTTCGGTTCCCCTCGGTCCGTGATATCCTTAACCCTTCAGTCATAGATGCCNGTGCATTTCTTTTCTTATTTTGTTGGTTTTTTTTTCACCGATATTAATACAAAGTATGTGTATATGGGCAGCAGTAGACACGACTTCATTGAACAATATGTCCCAGGAACGTGTAAGCCAGATGATTGGCATGCATATGTACACGGTGCTGTATGTTGAAGGTCGATTGAAGGAGATTTAATGTAATTTTGGGGTTTACATGTGTTTAATTTGATCGCCGAGTCAATCTGATGCTATTGATCGCAAATTGAGTGAGTAATAATCGCACCTCAACCCTTCCACTCATCATCTATCATGGCCCCTAAATTGTGCGCGCTTTGTGAAACAGCCAAGGCCATGCTCAGACGGCCTAAAACTGGTCAACAGATTTGCAAGGATTGCTTCTTCTACGTCTTTGAAACGGAGGTCCACAACACTATCACCGATTCTAAACTCTTCAAGCCTGGGGATAGAGTTGCTATCGGTGCCTCTGGGGGTAAAGGTAGCTAATTTTTTGCAGGGAGAAGCCACATCTGCTACTTGATTGACGCGTGGTGAATAGATTCAACGGTCCTGGCTTATGTCATGAAGACGCTCAATGAACGATACAATTACCACCTACAGTTATTCTTGTTGTCCATAGATGAGGGTATCACCGGTTATCGCGACGATTCCTTGGAGGTGTGTTTTTGCGGAGCAGTTGAAAGTTCTGTCTGATTCACGTTCACAGACTGTCAAGCGAAACCAGCAACAATATGACATGCATTTAAAGATACTATCTTATGATGAACTGTACGGCTGGACCATGGATAAAGTCGTATCACAGATCGGCCGCAAAAACAACTGCACCTTCTGCGGTGTGTTTCGGCGGCAGGCCCTTGATCGCGGAGCAGCAATGCTCGAGGTCGACCACATCGTCACGGGTCACAACGCGGACGATATTGCAGAGACGGTTCTGATGAACAGTAAGTATATGTGTTCTCACTAGTTGGAATATAATTCAAGTCATTTTCAGTTATGAGAGGCGATATCGCGAGATTGGGCCGATGTACAGCCATTTGCACACAAGGGGAAGATACGATTAAGCGATCCAAACCATTCAAGTACGCTTACGAAAAAGAAATCGTCATGTAAGTATCTGACCTTGCCTATTTTAATACCCCAATTCAGACGAGGTCACCAGGTATGCGTATTTCAAGAAGCTTGACTATTTTTCTACGGAGTGTATATATTCTCCGGATGCGTACCGTGGGCATGCACGAGCGTTTTTGAAAGATCTGGAAGCCGCACGGCCGAGCGCTATCATTGATATTATTCACTCCGGGGAAGCTTTTGAAGTAAAAGAGGAGGTCAAAGCTACCCAGCGTGTGCAACGTGAGCTTCCGCGATCTAATCAAAAAACCTATCGATCTAATCCCACGTCCTTCCTTACCTCTCATTTGTTTTGCAGAAACATGCCAAAGATGTGGATACATGTCAAGTAATCCGCTTTGCAAAGCCTGTACGCTTCTAGAAGGTCTCGAGCGTGGAATGGCAGAGTCTGGACTTGTAAGTGTCCCTCGAATAATTTCCCCCGTTTCCCCATACGATCGCGTTTTTTACTACCCGAGCTGGTATACTTAAGACCGATCATTCACAGACGGAGCGTGCGCGCAAAAGACTTGAAGCAGAGGGCCCTACCCCAGAAAACATCCGGACAATTCCTTACTTCAACAAACCTTCAGGAAATCCGGGATTATCTATAACAGTCGAGATACCCTCTTAGACGGCCCGTATAACTGGTTCTGACCTCCCCAATCAACACCTCGAGTGCTAGTTTGACCAGACCCACTTTCTTGTCTAAGAAGTCCGCTCCCCTCTCGTCTTTACATTGTCCCGCCGCCCCACGTCGACTGGATTACTCTCACACAACACTCGACGGCATTATCTGCCGACCTAAGCTCTATACCCTCGCGGCGCTCGGCAGTCTGGCATATTATATCTCTTTTCAACCGTTCTGCACCCGTCACCTGCCTATTGCAGGTCTTGGCCACCCATCCGGGTGCTTGATGAAGTCGGGCGTCGGCCATCTTCCCTTTAGTTCCGGAGGTTCTTATGTCTGCTCGATATAAGTGGTCGACGCGCCGAGACAGTAAAGTAGCCCGTGTATCCTCCACCCAACCTTTCGTGTATATAGGAGGTTCCCGTAATCTAGCACTACAGCCAGACAAACATATTATTGCGATTCCTCCAAGTCGCCAAGAGAAAAGTACGTAAGGAATAATCCACGTGTCTGTCCGACTTTGAAATAGACAGACGGCCAGGAAATGTTAAAATAGTTATCGTACAAGATCAATAAATAGACGATTGATATGCCGTTGAATGTAAACTCTAATGCGGGGTATGAAGGAAGAATGAAGTAAATAAGAGAATGGCGGAGCAATCGTAGTTGGAAAAAAGTGTAAAAGGGATCAAGATGCGATTCTAACAACCACAGTTCCGCCGCTTGTGAGCGGGCCACCACATACAAATACATCGGGAGCTTTCTCGAATGGGACAATGCGACCTGCCCTCCCAATGAGCTGACCCCGGAGTGGATATTCCTTGTCCGTGGTATGACGAAGGCTCTGCTGCCAGTGGGGACGAACCCTTTCTACTAGAAGCAACGCTATTCACGGTAGCATATTCCGTCCCAACCCAAGGTTTAATACCATATTGAAGGCCCAGTTCCACGAGTGATCCAATCGTCTCCCCAACATCTCTACCTTCCCAATCCACATCTTGCGAACTATTTATCCACGCGTATCCAACCTTTCCTCCCTTGGCATCATTATTTCGTGTAGTCACGTTTTCTGAGGATGTCCTATCTGAGATGGATATTGATGAGCCGAGGCCGCCTCCCCCAAACTTGAGCGAACGTATTCCTGCACGGAACAAATCTCCAGCGCTGGGAATCACTCGTTCAGGATTATCCCCGATGATAGTTGTAAATTGCCCCGTGCCTTTGGTCGGATGTCTACCGCTCTTACTTCCGCCGTTCGGACTCTCATCGGTATTGGCCTTCCTTCCAGGCGATCTCAACAATTTCTCTGCGGCCTCCCTTACATCCTTCCCACCGATGGTATCCAAGACTGCGTCAAAGACATCCCCGTCCTCTCTGAGACCGTTGATCACTCTCACCACTGCACCACGTCCTTCATCCATCCCAACCACCTCACCGTCATCGAAAATAACCTCCTCCGCTCCCCATTTTCGTATACGTTCTTCTACTTCCTCCATAAAAGCATCCGCAACCGTAGAAGTTGTTGGCATATTNGGCGGTGAAGCAATAAATGGCACGTGAACACATACGCGCCAACCTCTGAGGACTAGCATTTGTATGGCCATAGCCCCTATCCCATCATGACCTCGCAGTACGAGCGCACGCCTTCTCCTGCCATGCTCGTGATCACCCAGATTGAGCCGAGAAACTGTGGCACCGTAAGTGACGAAATTAAGGGGTTTGTTGGGATCAGGCCGATGCTTGGACATATCGGAGCCACGGCCAACCGACGAAATGGAAGGGTTATCGCGCATTGAACTGAATGCATACATGAACGTTCGAACAGCACGATAAGCGGGTAATCCGCATAGGGGCAGGAGTGCAAGCTCTTCAAGTGTCAAAGCGTGCTGAGCAAGAGGAGTTACCGGGGTTAAAGGACCGGTGGAGAATATGAGCGCTGAGAGTGCTCTTTCAGGTGCAGGTGATAGTTTGGGGTGTGGGACTCGATGTATACGGTGTCGATCGACAACAATGAATTCCGTGAGTGCGCCAGACTGCGGAATGGCGTTAGTCGGATGTGAAATGTGCAGAAACCGGGACCCCAGTATACAGATATGCTCAAGGTCTGGAAGGTGGTAAAGCTCACCTTCTTTATATCGAGTAGCCCAGCAACCCAGTCCCCCTTCCTCACCACTTCATCTCGGACTTCCCAACCACATTCAATCACACGGCCTACAAAGCTTCTTCCAGGCACGTGCCCGATCCCAGGTATGACCATCGTACTACTGCCGCTCGACGGAGAGGGTTTCTCGGGCAAGTAAGGCAGAGTAGCTGACCTGTGAGGGATCGAACGTTGAAGTCTATCGGGAGAACGCTCGCGACGCCGTCCTGCCGAGCGCCCAAGGCTCACAGAACGAGAAAGACGCTCGCGGAGACTTAAACTTCGTCCTAATCCCGAGCCTTTAGACTTGGGCTTGGTTGCTTCACCTTCATTGTCATCCGCGTCCTCAAAGTAATCTGCATTCGTCCTCTGACCATTCTGACCAACATCCTGATCCCGGTCTGTGCTGGTCGTGGTAGCAGGTGAAGGCGGAATGGGGCCATTACCATTTCCTTGAACCATCCTCACTCCAATCAGCCTCCCGTCTGTACCATCGACACCTACAGCCCATACTTGAACGAGTACACTCCCACTTGGAATATACTCTGGAGGTGCTCTATGGCTGGTGAAGCCCAGAACACTCGCTGCTCCGCTCATCCCTCCGAAACCAGCTTCATCTTCCTCCTGTTTGATCTCACCAGTCGAGGAGTTACCCATCCCCAGAGTCACTTTTGAAGGGATCGTCTTCCGTCTGACTAGCATGCCCATCAATCCCGACTTTTTTCCAGCCGTACTTCCTAAACCTCTCACAACTTCGACGCTCGCCATCGTCGTTTGAGCCAGACCGTCTTTCGTTAGGTCGACTTTACCTTCATCGCCTCGGGACAATAATCCACCGCTCCCAAAACCGTTACTTCGCGGCTGAACATCCTCGGAAAGGTTTAGAGGAGGTGGGGCACGAGGGAGAACAAGAGTCGTATAACCAGGGGTGCCTTTGGATGGAAGCTCGCCTGATGATTGAGGATAAGCACTCAAATCGACCGTCGCTGTAGTCGTACTGGTCATGCTGGAAGACTCGCCAGGACCACGATTAAGAGAATATGCGCGCGAATGGCCGGGTAAACGAGTTGTGATTATATCTTGTTGCACATGCGAGGCCGACGTCCCAGGAGGGCTTGGAGTACGATATCGTGTAGAAGGTTCCGAATGTTGGTATTTTGGCATTGCCTCTGCACCAAGGGACCTAGAGCGGCGCCGACCGAGTTTAGGGTGGAATAAATTGGACACCTCGAGAAAACTGTTGTTTCTTGGTGGTGGTGCAGAATTTGGGCCAAGTGGAGGCTTGGAGGATATCGCCAGAGGCGACGATGTGAGAGGCTGGTGCTTAGTGTATGTGGCAGAGGGATGTTCTCGTTCTTTTCCTTTTCCTTTATTGAGAATCGCGCCACCTGAAGCGTTCCTCAACACGTCTCCCTCACCCAAAGGACTTCCGCCGCTGGGATCTGCCCTCTCCTTCCCTTTCCCTTTGGGACCAGGACTCGTTCCTTTTCCTGCTCCAGGAACGTCCGCTTCGACGACTGAAGTCTCTCCGGTACTCTGATGCTGCTTTAATAGCTGTCTTGCTTTCCACGCAGGAGATCCGACGCCACCGTTCCTCTTCTCATGCTTATATAGCTCTTCTTGTTCCGCCGCTTCAAGGACAGCCGTCATACTCATCATTACGCCCGCACTCTTTTTATCACGATTGCGTGGGTATTGTGAATACTGTTGATTGTTATTAGGGGTTATTGCAGTGATTCCGAGACCATTATACGTGTGTGCTTTGGGAGGGCGTTTTCTGGGATGGGAGATGGTGTTCAAGCTTGAAGAACTACCTAGAGTTCTGAAAGTTCATGGGGGTAGTTGTCGCTTTGAGAGAGTCGCTGGCAGCCTTATCAACCCAACGCTTCGTCGCATCATTTGAGGCAGAGTTCTGTCCCTTCTTTGAGCTGTTTCCTGTAGCACCCTTGCCTTCAGGCGAGGCCGTAGTAGTTCGGGTAGTTTCAGTCACAAGGTCCGAGAATACGACCGAATGACCGTCAAGGGTGTTCGAAGACATCGAAGACCCGCTAGATGCCATGCTCACAGTTGCTTTAGCGCGAGCCAGGGCTTGGCCTTGTGCTTGGATTCCTGAAGTGATAGAACCGCCACTGCCTGGTGATGAGGNCCCAGAACGAGCCTCGACGGTCGGCCGACTTTTATTGAGTGAATTAGAGCGCGAGGGTGTTCGAGTTGATAATACGGCAATGCGCGTAGAATGCGATGGGGAAGCTTGCGTAACGGCAAGTATGCGCGAAGGAGATGGTTCTGTTGCACTACGGCTAGGGCCCGGGGGTTTGATTGTGTTCGGCTGTGACTTATTGCTACTTGTAGGATTAGGCTTCNTCGAGGAAGATGATGGCTGGACGGGTTTAGGACTTCTGGGTTTATCAGTCTTTGGGGTAGGATTGGTTTGCTGATTAGAAGGAGAACGATCAANTGTCGATGCGTTATCTCGTAGGACACGGCGGCTGACTTTGCGAGATGTACTTGGTGCAGTAGCTACGTACGCCATGGNAGATAACGAGCCAGAGGAAGCNAANGAGGCTCTGGGCGTAGAATTNGGCGTATAGAATACGTCTTGNGCNGATTCGCCGTCGTCCTCGTCNCTGTCNAAGTCGGGGAAGCTGCTTGGAGGAGGAGCGCTGGTGAACTTNGGTATNGTTGCGTCTGGCCGNTGTTGCCGCCGTTGAGAAGCACTATCGGGTTCAGAAGTGATGTTAAGTGNAGGTATAGACTTGGGTATTGGGGCCGAGGAAATGTGATCTTTGGGCGGAGGTGGTGGTGGAGGTAGAGCCGTATTAGGTGTCGCGGTCGACGCAGTGGAACGGGAGGCGTGAGATGAAGTCGATGAGGAAACGTGGGTTTTNGNGGAGCCCTGGATATCCATCTGTAATTAAAACAGCCAAATTCAGAACCACAAAGNTGTTATACGCTATATCCGCAGNCTCTGCGAATACACGAATGGGAAGATGGCGTGTTGGAAATTAAGACCTACTGTTGATGATCCCGGGCTGACAGCACGTCCGACGTCGAAACCTTCCTTCCCAGGAGAAGAAAAATAGCACCCAGTTGCAGCAGAACCCAGGTCAGACTGCGATTTCTGCCCCGACGCATACGTCCTCTCTGTGGCGAGGTGAAATGCGTCTTGTCGACTCGGTCTGTCTTGCGGAAACTTGGATGCATACGTCTGGGATGGGCGGTTCAGGATGGTCTGAAGGAGTGTGGGCTTCATCCCCTGTCCTATGCAACAAGGTCGAGGGTAGAAAGGAAGGGCCAAGCGGGTAGGAAACAAGCCCGAGGACGGTATTAACGAGGACAGGGGCGCTGCCTTGGCAGTGGACGAATCGAGGCGCTAACTGAGCCTAGCCAACATGTGTCTGATGTCATCCTCTTATTCTGCTCCCACCATGTTCATCTTATCACAAGTCAAAACATAAGCACCCCTACTATTCTTGGTGATTTCTCCAGCACAAGCAATGCTCATAAATCTGGATATAATCTGAGGCTGAGGCAGCGCTGAAGGGGTGGGAAAGCTCTCCCAGTGCCACCATCTCCCCTTGAGATTATTTCCTGGTTATACGTAGTCGCGCTGCCATTCAAANTCGGCTATTGGCTGAACCTCGTATTCCTGGAAGCTTGCAATTCAACTACCATTTAGCCCGAGCTTACAATCTAGAAAGCCACCTCTCTCTCCAGACTGGACCATTCAATCACGGGCCCTTGGATTCGCGCACACCCGCAGTCAATGCTGCGAGTCAAATTAGTGGAACAACCAATTTTCTGATATATACATAATAATTTTCGTCACTCATGAAACATTATTGACAGGCACCTAGATCACTCCAGAATAGTGAGCTCGCTGAAATAATTTGGTCAGTTACCTTTGGNCACGAAACAACATCAGATGCATAACTTCCGGGGGTGGCTACAAAATGTGTCATTGAACAAGATCAAACACTTTATCAACTTCGAAGAAGGAATACATACTGCCAGTTGCTAGCCGCTGAGCAAGCCAAATATGCCCGTTATACGAAACTCGGCTAAAAGCGGGGTACTACGGGGATCATTGCCACCGTTACTTAGTACGACACTGGCGCCGATTCATAGCNGAAAACGACGTACAGCAGCGTTAGAGCTCCAAGTTTGAACTGAGCTACACTGGTCAACAGGAAGTGCGGCACCATGGAAAACCCACAGGCTCAGAGCNACAGTNAAGAGGGTGGTTAGTTGCATAGCTGAGAGGTTGAAGCACGCTAAGTAGGTGAAGGAGCTTNGACATATGATGCCCTCCATATNAAGCATTTTGTGCGNNAAAGGTGGAGTACCAAGCAAATGAAAGCTCCAAGCATTTCCTTAGGTGCGGGCCAGGCCCGNCAGAAACGACTGTAAGCTCTAACGTTAACCGTGGAGTGATTTGGNCACTTACCAACTTATCTGTGCTAGGTCNACTCCACATTTCCGATGAACTTCGGATAAACGCCCNCTTGGTAATTTAAAGAAAATCAAAAGCAGTTGCGTACGNCGTCCGAGGTCTCNNTGNTTCTNCCACTTCCAGAAGGCAGTCATCAATCGCGGATAAAACGCCTTTCCACGAGCGATAATTGTTGATTCGATGGAACCGCAGACCTTTGAGCGACTGCTCCGTCCAACACTCCAATGAAGCGACACAGATGACGTNTACCGAGAGGCNGGAAGAGGATTCTTTTCCAGAAGAGTCGGAGCCGANGACANTGTGTGACTTGTGCTCTGTATTGCANGAAGGTGGCAATTATCGAAGCAAGGTCGAGGAAGTNTCCCAATAATCCANCAAGTTANGAGATTCGCTGGACAGAATGGCGGCCGAGGAAAGAATAAATCGAAAAGTTCGACTGTACTGGCATCAGTGGTGCGCAACCGATAGCCATGNGCNTGGATAAGATGCCGTACGAGTGNAANCCTCGAGTTTGAGNCGCNCATCCATTGTANATGGAACGCACGTTTAAGGGAAANCCGACATCTCAAAANAGACTCAGGGNGTCAAGAGCTTCTAGCCGCTGNTGCAAAGTTGATGGCCGTTTAGCGTCTAGAANTNCATCACCAGCGATTCGTCGTCTAGGCCTGAACGGGAAAAGTNAGGCCATTGAGGCTNTGGTTGGTGCAGTTCCTTGTGNCCAGACNAAGGNGAGACACTTCAGAACTTCCAAGCACTCNGAATCACGAGTGGTNGCTGTCAGGATAACGCCCAAGNAGCTAGAGATTCGTGATCTATCAACCACGAGCGTAGCCGTAGGACTGGTCAGATTTNATTCATTTGGTGCGACACGCGAAGGCTCGAAGCCGAAAAACGCCACGATTGGTCGAATAAGAATTGAAGAAACTTGTGCATCTTGCTCGGCCATCCTTGAGTTGCGTCAAATTTTGGACGTATGCTTTTTNGCACATGAATGANGANTTCCGTGCGTGCGGTCCTTTTTNTTTTGAGAGAACAAGAATAGGGAAACAAATGGAATGGTGGAAANTGNNTGAGCCTTCAAGCACATCCACTCTCTGATGAGGAACGTGATCGGAACTATCAATGCCTTTGAATCGAAGGCTTTCTTCTAGCCATCACACACCATCAGCAAATCGCAATATGACAGCGAGAATGACGTTTTCACAGCTGGCGCAAACCCGTCGTCCTGAAGGTCTGTCATCCCTGAGGCCTGAGGCCTGGGGCTTGACGCGACCACGCCGCGATATTCCTTGAGCAGTTTNAATGGCACGGTAGCTTTTGACTCAANATTATGGTCGCCAAGCGGTCATAATTCTTCGCCGTTGTGAGTGATGGCTCGAAGTCAAAGNCGTGATTCCANGACACTTAATATTTACGATAGATCTCGAGATTCGTAGTCGGCAACGGAGTCNATTTATGTACAAGCTCGATTTTTTCCTGTAAGCTTTCGGTCGCTTCCGCCCCNCGACCTTTAAAGGCAGTGAAGGCGTTTAACAGCTTCCCCCTACCACTTGGGTTCCCTGNGTTATTCGGTCCNTCGCCCTTCTACNCCGTAATGGAATTCGTAGATGCGCTNACACCCGTAAATGTCTTGGTTGCCAGTGCAGCGCTAGGTGCTACTNCACTGTTGAGGGTTGGGAAGCGAGAAAAGCACCTGCCTCCTGGACCGNCCACGNCACCTTTCTTCGGGAATGCTCTTGGTGACCCACTTTTTGACCACGGTCACTTCCAGTAAGGAATTTGTACTGCCTTGNAATGAGAATACTGAAATCATNATTTCTAGGTACACTGANTGGGCTCGACAGTACGGTGGCATTTTCTCTGTAAGGGCNATCGTATCGTTCCTATGTTCAGAATGTTGTCTGACGACTGATAGCTGAAAAAGTTCCATAATACAACTGTGGTGATTTCCGATGTCACAATCCTGAAAGAGTTCATGGATAGACGTGGTGAATCAGCTGGGCGACCAGAGAACTACCTGGTTCAACTAATCACTGGCGGCAACGTCGTCATTGACATGGACCCGAGTTTGTCTTCATATTCCCTCATTCTTGCTGGATGACTCAATAGAATTTCAGCTACGGAACTCTGGAAAAATAACAGAAAGGCGTTCCGATTGCTCTTCTCCCCTAAAGCTACGAAGGACTACAACCAGGTCATAATGGCAGAGAATACGCAGCTTGCATACGATCTACTTCGCTCGCCTGAGGTGAGATGTCATCTTCCGTAGTGATCGAACAGCTTCTCAGTTTCATGTAGAAATTCGAACTACATATTGCTCGCTACAATTACTCGACATCACTGTCCGTCTCCTTTGGGCAACGCTGCCCGACCTTTGACAAGGACAAGGATCCTATTTTTAGATCCATGAAAATGTTCGTGGAGGTCCTCCGTGATGCCCCNCCTCTCGACGATCTGCCTTTCCTNAAGTATGTTCCGAAACGATGGGCGCCATGGAAGGAAAGATACAAGGATGTCAAAGACTTGCAAGGAGGNGCTTATTTCAAGCTATATGAGGAGGCNGAAACCAGANTAGCCGCTGGACAAAGCAACGGTTCTTTCATGGATGAGCTCATTCCCAATCAGAAAGACCTTGNCATGACTAGAGAGGAGATTGCGTAAGTNCAGTCCNTTTGACCGACATTCCAAGGGGTCTCATCATGNANTGTAGCTATATGGCCGGCACTGCGGTNGAAGCGGGAACTATGCCTACTAATGTTTCGCTGAGGACACTTTTCCTGTGCTTGGGTGCTTTCCCCGAAGCTGTGAAAGAGATGCAAAAGCAAATCGACACCGTTTTGTCAGATGGAAGGCCACCGACAATGGATGACCTCGACTCGATCCCGTATATTGGNGCCTTCGTTCGCGAGGTGAGTCTCCTCGAAAACAACGTANGAGAGAGANGCCGCTGACGTCAAGATAGTCAATGCGCTATCGACCTCCTTTCCCCCTCGGTGTTCCACANGCTATGGTCGAGACACATACGGTAGGNCGAAACCCACCTTCACACAGCTTTTGTAATGACGAGTTCTTGGAATAGTATCGGGGTTACGTTGTTCCCAAGGGNGCTATTGTCTTGATGAACGTCTGTAAGTATCACATCTATACCACTACCTTTTTTTGTGCTCACTGNCAACTGTATCAGGGGCCATCATGCACGACCCGGGTGAGCTNTCAGTATCTCCTGGCATGGCTTCAATACACTAATCACAGCTTTCAGANTACTTTGACGAGCCAGACGAGTTCCGACCTGAGAGGTTCCTTGCTTCCGAGCATGGTACAAAGCCCGGTGTCAGTGATCAGGACTGGCGTTACAGCATAGCTTTTGGAAGCGGCAAGGTAAATACATCTGTTCCCAGAAGGCNGCTACTTTTCTTATTGCTCTCATCACGTAGCGACTCTGCCCTGGAACNAATTTCTCCATTTACAGCCTAGTATGTTGTAACATTTGCTATCCGTGATTCTTGANCATTGAACNCGGAGCAGAATTTCGCCGTCGCGATGCTTGCTTGGGCCTTCGATTTCGGTCCTGGCATCGATCCCGTCACCAAGAAACCTATTCCTCTTGATGTGAATGCATTTGAACCGGTACATATAGTCGTTGCTGAATTNCTGNCCCCACGAATGATAACGTCTCATTCTCTTACAGGGCTTCCCCAATCCAGGTGGACCTCTTCCCTTCTCATTATCAATCACTCCGAGAAGCGAGGCCAAGGCCGCTATGATCAAGCAAATTTATGGTGATGCAGCGAGCGTGTTTTCTAAATTTGAGTTGTTCCTGTCACCAGAGGAGAAGAGCAGGCTTGCGAAGGAACGCGCGAGCTTGTAAGAGCTTGCCTGGCAGAGGTGGCTCCTTGTCATATTTCGTACTGTATAGANANTTATTACAGTTTTTTTTGTATTTTCATGNCACTTCTCGGGTATGCNTAGATTGAGATGGTCTTTCACCCAAGCAGCTGGGTGGATTGTGATAAAGTCCCGGTCCTAGCTGATAGCTTCNAGTTCTGGGATGAATGGAAGTCTTGCAGTGCAGTCAAAGTCATTCAAACTCAAACTAAGAGTATATGTTGCACCGAGANGAAAGCGTTCATTTTCCAATACAGAAATCTCTAAATACAGCGTCAAGAATATCTTCAACNTCTATCNCTCCCGAAATCTTGCCAAGCGCACGAGATGCATAACGAAGTTCTTCAGCTGCTAGTACAATATCTTCTGGAGCTATTGATGGAAGCAATCANCAGACAGACACAAGGCAAGAGAAAGAGTCACTTACGACACTCTAAGAAAGCCTGAAGGAAGACGCAGGCGCTTTCGAGGTGAACACGATGTCGAGCCCGCGTGATTATTNGAGTATGGAANTGGTCCTTCCCGTTTGCCTGACCGGAGGAGTTTACAGAAAAGAGGCGCTGCAACTCTTGTCCAAAGTGTTCTAGAAATTCTGATGTTCCCTGCTTTTGCGAAAGGCTCATGATCCAGGCCCGATTTTNCAATGAGAGCCGGTTCATAGAANCTNATCTTGGCCCAGACTCGCCTATGNTTAGGTTTGACGAACCNAGATCATGGGGTAGGAGGTCTGCCTTGTTGAGGATGAAGTAAGTGTTCGGAGCCTCTGCCAGNNCATAGATNNCTTCGGGTAATTGGATAGTATAGTTCGTGGCGTTCTGTNGCTTATCCTTTGGNGCCAAGACATCGGGAAGTGATAAAACGCAAAGAGCAATATCGGCTTCCTTGACTCTGAGGCAATCATTAGCAAACCGAACCAAAGGGTGGTGGCCTGGTTGTGACCNACGTACGCATTTGTTCCTTTCTTGATACCGATTGTTTCTACAATGTCATCTGTCTTTCTCAGACCGGCTGTGTCTGCCACAACAACGGGCATTCCACCAATATCNAAGGTTAGTTGTAGAACATCACGAGTCGTTCCAGGGACGGGTGTCACAATTGCAGCTTCACGTTGTGCTATGTATAGCTTTGAGTAAATATACCCATTCTCATGGANGATAGATGCACACCAAGGTAGTTCAGAAGACTGCTTTTCCCCGCGTTTGGGGGGCCAAAAATCGCCAGTTTTATGCCGGAACGAATGATTTCTCCTCTACGATTATCGGCCAAGTGGCCCTGAATTTGCGCAAGCAGAGTTTCTGCTTCCTTTCGTGCTAATGGACAACAAGTTTAGGTGGAAATTCGTGACGGACTGGTAGAATAGACAACCTTGGTCATATACACCCTCTTCTAGGTCTTCACCTTCACCAAAATCAATGAGGGCTTCGACTTGAGCCAGACAGTGTATGATACGAGTTCGTAGTTCGTCAAGCACTTGCCGAACCTCGCCCTAGAGTAGCTTAGTATCCAAGAAGTATGTGTATATTCCAGACCAGCTTACCCACCCATGCACCTCTGCCAGCAATTTTTCTTTGTTCTTCCGTTTCCGCGTCGATCAAGTCAGCCAAACCCTCGACTTCAGTCAGGTCCAGTCTGCCACTCAGAAATGCACGTCTCGTGAATTCTCCGGGTTCGGCGGGTCGCAGAAATGATAGCTTGGAAAGTGCGCCTAGGAGCGTTGCGAGAAGGGCCCTGCCCGAGTGAGTGTGGAGTTCGAGCGTTGGTTCTGTAGTAAACGACCTGGGTGCTAGGCGCAGGTTAGACTGAGCCAAACTCGCCGAGTAGGTTCACATGCCTTGGAAAAAGACAGATAATCCGTCGTCAATGATTTCATCTGGATTTTCTGGGTGCACAATGCGACATCGTTCAAGCTTCCATGGTGTTGGCTGTGACCGTGGTCGATGAGGTCGTACCATCCTATGCCAGACATCGAGCGCGTCTGGACCGGAAATGCGTATGACAGCTACACCACCTTTACCAGGCGGTGTTGAAAGTGCGTAAATTGTTGGTTTTTGAGCATCAGAGCGCGTCGGTGACGAAAGTTTCTGTGACTTCGAGCTCAAGAATCTGTTTGAGGATGGCAAGACTCGGGTTGCGTTCAAACAAGTAATTCTGGCACGACTCGTTTGAGGAGCCTGGTTTCCAAGTGTGTGATGGGTAGAGAATAGGAAGGAGAGGAGCGTCCTTTTGCACGTTGCTTGTAGCATAGAGGAGTCCAGCAGGTATTAGTAGTCAAAAGAGCAGGAGGAATACCGGGCCGAGACGGTCCGCCCTCAATATGAGTATGGCCTTAGGATTGCAATTACTCAAGACAGCAAAACGTCAAATTATCAGTAGCAGTACTCGAAGACTACAGCAGTGTATATGAATAATAGGGGTATATGCCAAGAAATGATACCCTGGAAATCTACTAATGAAAAGTCAATCCCTCTATCATCATGCATCCGTATCCATCATTCCCTGTTCTTGGGCGCGCAGGCTCTGGTATAATGTATCGCACTTCCTGAGAAGCACTTCTCCAACGTCGCAATTCTCGTCCCAGCTTTTGACAGGTGATAAGCCAACACGTTCTTGACCCCACCGATCCGTCTCAGCTCCGTACCGAACAGGCGGAGATGAAAGAGAAAAGAACCAGAGCGGAGCAAGCATTAGGTGGACAGAAGCAACTGCGGCTTTGAAGGGCTGGATAGTATGATGAACTGAGCCGAAGAAACGAGCCTGTTGCATGTCGGAATCAGCGATGAGAGTCGAAGGTGACCATACACAAACTTACAAGGTAGAATAACCAGACTTTTAGGACATCCAGTATGGGTCCAGTAAGAGCAATGCTAACATTGGTCGAGCAAACTCCAGGTTCTGAGATAAAGTGCCGGATGGGACGTGAATCGGGGTCTTTCTCGGATGCTCTCCGTGCCAAGAGGTCGAGGTGAGTCGCTATGAGGTCGATCTGGTATTTTGAACTTTCATACGAATGTTCGGTTTTTGTCAACTGCCAATCTTCGCGCTCATAAAATGTTGGTGAGGCTTCAAGTGAAGAGGCCCAAACCACTCGACCACCCGTAGGAGAGGTTTGGAGGGATTGTTGGAGAGCACGAAACTAAAGCAGGGAGTACACCGTGAAAGGTCAAGGAGGCTGATGACGAAAAGTTAGCACTTACGAGGCAGAAATGAGCGAACACGTTGCATTGCCAGACCCAACCCAGTCCGTCGACACTCATCTCTCCTTGGTTTTGACGATAGAACCTTGGGGCTGTTACAGCCATCATGGGCTCTGTGCACAGCTGGGCAATGCAAGCTGGCCATTGTATGCCTTTAAAGCTTGCGAGGCCAGCATTACAGATTAAATCTGTGACATAGGGATAGCTGGCAGGTTATATCAACAGACTGAACCAAAAAAACGTCGAGCATACGACTCACGTTTGTGATACTTCCTGCGCGAACTGGAACACGCTGTTCATGGTAGCCAAGTCCAGCTGATGTATCCTGATATCGACGGTTTCACGGTATTTCTTTGCATGAATATATTCATCAGGACTTATTTTCAAGCCCTCGATGTAGGCGTCTAGCAGTTGGTATAGTTTTTCTCTAGCAATTTGCGCTCTTTTCGCGTTTCGACACGCCATTATGAGAGTGATACCCTCGTAGTCTGCGATTGCTTCACCATCTTGGCTTTTTGAGAAGTCTCGTAATGAGAATTTCTGAGGCTGAGAATCACTAGGATTAGGATGGCACAGCTGGCACAGGAGGCGCTGGCAAATGCCAAAACCTACACCACTAGTGAGGATCAGAGACAGCTCGAGTAGAGGCAATTGGTGCTCACCCATTGGCTCCGGTCACAATTGTAATGCGTCTTCTGGCCATGGATACTGGTTGGGGCAACACAAAGTTCAGGCGCTGGTACTGGCAGCTGCAGTCGTACGATTCGTCACGTGAATGATTCTATTAATAGCTCCGATATTAATTCGATATTAATTGAGATTGACTGAAAGACGGAAAGCTCCGTGCCAGTCCTCGGTAAGCCTAGGTGCTCTCATATAAGCTACCTATCCTCAAACCGCTTTGCTTTCCTGACATTCAGATAGGATTATCAGAATCTGACATTATATCCCGTGTTCAGTTGTACGCCTTCATCAGTACAACGAGTATATGAGGTTATATATAGAACTGGCGTATCAGACAATTGGCGCTCAGCTTTGAATTCCCTGCCCTTCACTCTTTAGAAACTTCTCCCATTCGCTAGGTTCCATCGAGTAACTTTCAGTCTCGGGGTTCGGGAATGACCCATCTCGAACTGCATTGTTATAGCCATTGATGCCATTATCGCGAGCGGCCTTTAAGTCAGCAAAGCGCCTCACAAACTTCGCCTTGTGTCCGGACCAAGTTCCCATAATATCGTCAAAGACCAAAACCTGGTGAGATACAGAGCTTATTNTTTTCATATCNTCTGTAAAAACTGCAAACTCACCTGCCCATTTGTTCCCGGACCAGCTCCAATTCCTATAGTCGGGATTCTGAGCAAGTCTGTNACATACTTACCCAGCTCCCGAGGAACAGCTTCAACGACCATCGCGAATGCGCCAGCCTTCTGCAGGGCTAAAGCATCGTGTACCACCTTCTTCGCACNCTCCATACTCCTCCCCTGTACCTTATAGCCAGATAGGGCAGCATGCCTTTGCGGTAGTANNCCAACATGCGCCATGACCGGAATACCGATTTGTGTCAGCTTCCTCACGACNTCAACAATCTCNGCCCCTCCTTCCAACTTGACTCCTTCGACGCCACCTTCTCTGACCATCTTTACAGCATTTTGCACCGCATCTTCGACGCTTGCATGATACGTGCCGAACGGCATATCAGCCACGAGAAACGGGTGTGTCGTACCCCGCGCAACGGCTTTGATGTGGTGTATCATCTCGGACANTGTCAGCTGGGTAGTTGACGAGTAGCCCANTGCGACTTGNGCAAGTGAATCGCCAACAAGGGTGATGTCAGTCAACGGCGATGATGAGCAGGCGAGTGCTGAGGGATAGTCGTATGCCGTGATCATGGTGATTGGTATTTTTGACGCCCGGAGGGCATTTAAGGCTTGGATGGTGACCTTTTTACGTGGGGGTGAAGGAGAGGAGGCGGTTGCAGNTGAAGGCGTATGCGCTGGCGGTCGTACGCTCATCCATCTTCGTTGAAGAGGNCGAAATAAGAGATGTGATGACGATGTCGAAAAGAAGAGATGGCGAAATGACGNTTNATGGAGTTTTGATGGNTTCATTTCCCGGATGAGATGCAAGCAGAAGTTAGATGGGGAGAGAATGTAGGATATAACCCGGGCTTGANTTTATAGCTAAGCTCTTGNGTAGACTGCCAAACCAAAATACCTGGTTCGCATTTCTGCTATATCTAATCCGCAACTTGCGGATCACAGACCGCCTGCATTTCAATGTTCCCACGCCGGTTGCCGCACAGTTACTCAGAACCGGCCAACCTCNCTTTGTATTCATAAACACATGAATCGCATTTTCANTCTCGATGACTCTATTGCTAACAGGGCTATCTATCTCAATTGTCAAGATCTTGTATCATCTGTCATACAATTAAAATGTCGNACGACTCTAACCTATGATTATCAGCGGTCCAATATCGGTCGTCTCATATTCAAAATCAAACTCGAACGATTATTCAACTATCACGATTCNCAACNTGTGGAGGTACCTAACGCTAGAAAATGGCCTAAATCCTGTTTTCTANTACTGTGCCCGTTCATGACACCTTAGGCCTTAATCCTCGGACTCGAGTGCTTCNCGCCGATCAATTCGTTGGACCCCCATAGATTAGATTCAATCTGACGTAACAAAGTCTTGGGGTAACTTATGGGCAATGGGGTCACTTTTTTTGTNAAATGTATAGGTGACGCTNTATANCAATGTGAATGGTATCATGCTGATCATNTTCACATTCCGNCAAGATAGGGATTTGACACCGGTTATCCAGCAAACCGAATATCCGCAAGATCTTAACCCTTGACTCGGTGGTGGTCACTGATTATCTTACGTTTGATGGCTTCTCAATCTGCCCTTGACACGATGGTGGATAGTTGACTCATCTATTTACTCGGTGGTCCAGGCCTCGAACAGTGCTAAAGGNATCCATGCTTACTGGTACACCTCATCACCCTCTCCCATGAGGTCAGCTTCAATCCTGAGGCCTGATGATTGGCNTTTTGAANACAGGGTTGACTGTCGAGAACTGNATCATTTGCCGAGTTGNGTGGACACAATATGGCCCATTCTTACAAGCGGCACCNAATGATATTAGAGAGNAGATCGATCGTNANGGGGAGGAATNCTGCAAGTCANATTCTGGGAAGAATGAATGTTTGGNNNACNAANGAATATTTACATCCATNTAATATCGATCNATGTTGATCNTGACCTCAGTATTCGATCTTCTCTGATCATGATAGCAGTCAANTAATATTCTCATCTATTAATCCATTTTGCCTACTCTTTACGTGCTGCAAGTGCCAGCCTNTAGGGAACAACAGGAGAGNCCGCCAGAATACGTCAAAGTGAACTCGATACAACCCTCTGGCGGAGCTAGGAAGAATGAACGTTGNTNAGCCGCTTGAGCTAGTCGAAAAGTTGCTTTAGNGTCAAACTATCACATCAGGGACACTCCTCCAGNCCCTATTGCTCACGTTCGAGGGTCCGAAAGGTTATGAACATAGCCTCAGCGAGTGAAGGGCACCTCGAAATAGGCTCTTTCAAAGCTCAAGTCCCATCTGAGATTCAATCGCTCCGCGAACCTGTCTCGTTTCGCTGGGTATCAAACTTTTACGTGTNGGTCGCGTAAAATTCATTTCGCCTGCGTAATCAGGAAAGACACAAAAACAGCCTTGNCGGCCTNTGNAGCCAGCTGCCCTTTACAAAAACCCTGACTACTCTGGCAAANCACATTAAGTGCCACTGTCGTCATCNATGAGCGCTTGATCACCACNCAGGGACGAAATGGGATANTTACCGTAAACACGTTCCNACTCTGACAGCATCCTACTGAGTCNAAATGACCATNTATGATACATATTACGANCAGCAGGGAAGGAANTCCAAGANTTTGGTGATGTAAAAACTAAATGTACGATGTCACGTTTGCGTTTTGGAATGAAATGAAACAAGACAGAAACTTTTCAAAGAGCGAGAAGGAACATGTAACAATGCGGTAGCACGAGAGAAGCACGAGGATAGGAAGAACTAATTACTGAGAAGTCCAAGGGTACGATAGCGAAACCAGTAAATGAATGGAATCAAGANAGGTGTGCATGATGTAATTGAGGTTTGCGTTTGCAATCGAGGAACACGACGAGAGGCAAGAAAGCATAAGAGATTTTGCATTACCTTNCTGGTATATNGCGGGAAAGAAGGCTGGGNGACAAGTGGAGGAATAGTCATGGANATCAAAAGGGCGAGTCGAGGCGTCCCGAGGCAGCATCACCTAATTAGGTATTATCTCCCCGCTCATATTTGGGTACGCATTCGGCCCAGCACCGACGCTCGACGACGCGCCCTTCTTCCTCCCCTTGCCCTTCCTCCTTCCATTAACGCTTCCATCGTCTTCAGCNTCAACATTCATAGGNGATCCATTTCCCTCCCTATTTCCACCCTTCTCCCAAGCACCGGCACTCAACCACGCGAACCACATCATATTCCTCAATTGCAACACGTCCTCCTTCCATAGCAACCTCTGATTCAGATCTCTGAATTCTCTCGTCAAGCCCTCNCACCTCGCGATATTCTCCACGCTCACATAATCNATNGCAACTTTCACACAGTCCGCCAGATTAGCCACCTGATGCGCACACCCCGCAGGTATAAACACCGCCTCCCCCGGACGCTGATATACGCGATACGACTTAACACCGAACTGGTCGTAAAGTTCTTGACGCAAGACTTCGTCCAGGTAGTATTGTTGAGCGTGGATCGGATCGGTGGCAGCGGACACTTTAGGATATTTCTGGCGAAGGAAGGCTCGGACTTTGTCGCTGTCACAAGCACGGAACAAGTCCCATGCCGCACAACCTGGCGAACCNTCNGGNCTGGCCTCGGTGTAGGTCATAATGTTCACAGCGTCTGCCATGTCCATGTGTAACCTCGTTGTACCCTTGCTNCCTTCAGCCAAACTCGAAGCGAGCGCGTTGTACATCTTGGGCCCAAGATCAGGTGCGATCGTATTGNANGGGAAATGTGACCCGATATTGCTAACACCATCGCGACGNACGTAGTCAGGAACCGGGACAGCGTCGCTAAAGTCTTTGTATAGCTCTGGGAACGCGGTTTTAAAGTCCGTCGAGGGTGGCCAGTCTTTGAGTTTCCAGCACTGTGTCCGATCGTTATATCTGCCNAACATATCGAAAAATTCTTTGACAGTGATGCGCTTGTTTTGTTCCTCTTGGCATTCGATGATAATACACGTCTGCTCGCCATAGTGCTTGGTGAAATATTCCGGAGTCCACGCGATCTTGAAATGGTCCAAGCATCCGGTGACAAGAATTGGATCCCCTCGCTGCCAAATAGGCGCAAAGACGGAAATAGCATCTCCGTTAGTCACCTCAGCGTAGGTATAGCGTTTGATCTCGTAATGAGGTACCGAAGCCGTAAGTAGGGGGAAGGTTNGGGGGAATNTAAGGAGGGGANGGGAGNGGNCCGTTCTGCAGANCCNTCGGAAGACCGTCCTTGCGAGGTTGCATTGGATCGCCATAAGCAGAAGTATATGCATGCGTGTCGGGAGGTGGTGTAGGNACTCCAGCGCTAGAAGTTGCACTTGAGCTTGAGCTGAGGTCCGGCATCGCGCCCGAATGTCCANTTANGTGTAGCTCAGAAGGTCCATTAGCCTCCTCCGCGAGCAATCTCTCCATTTCCGGGATGACTTCGTCGAGCTCTTCTTGGTAGAACCGCGAGACGGGTGAGAAGTCTTTGGCGCTATGCTCGTTTCTCCGAGTGCAACTGAGGAAGAATGGATTACAATGAGTATGTTTATCTCTTCGTGCCTGGAGAGCGGCCAACTCCGCCTGATTCGCATTGGGCTTATCAATGGTGAGCTCTTTGACCTGAGCGAAGCAATCTGCACAAGCTTCTCTGCCGCAGGACCGGCACATCCACGTACACGAGAACAAAGAAGTCATACACGTATCTATGCGAAAAAGACATATGTAAGCTCGAGAAGGCGTGATGGACAGAAAGAGTAAAGAAACCCACTCACCGCATGTGGCTCTGACTTCACTCTCACGTGGTCGCCGAATCAACTCTCGAAGCTTGATATGCTCATACTCCTTCTTGAGAATGGGAAGTAGCGCCTTGGCGATGCTCAGCTAGAAGCAAAGAGTTGGNACTTCTGTCGAGCCAGAAGGTGCGCATACACGAACCTTCATTCTCTTGACGTGAGCCTCCTGCAACGGAACNTTCCATCGAGACGGGTACACCATCTTTGGAGCCTCCTGATACCGGCCTTCTACGAAACTGATACCCACGATATTACGCTTCTTATCCTTGAGGAAGAACCGGATGCNCTGAAAACGGCAGGTGTCACCGGCCCAGCGTCTGGTGCAAGAGACACATCGGGGGAATTGTTCCGCGCGATAGCGATTAGACATGCACCGCGCGAACTG
The DNA here is from genome assembly GCA_027627405.1 of Leucocoprinus birnbaumii. Lineage (NCBI taxonomy): Eukaryota > Fungi > Basidiomycota > Agaricomycetes > Agaricales > Agaricaceae > Leucocoprinus > Leucocoprinus birnbaumii. The sequence continues at coordinate 723 of JANIEX010000454.1, read as the reverse complement.
GAGTTCTGGCTGGAGCGGAATCGCGTTTTCGGTGACGAGACCGTTGACTAGACCNTTGTCGCCAGTGACGACGCATATTCGGGCTAGAGANATCCGAGGACGAGAAAATGAGTATATCGCACGTGCAGTGGGAGAAGAGGGTCGAAANGGTGTTATGAAGAGACGNTGGACNNTAGAGGTTCCAAAAATAAAAGGGGGTAATAATGGANGACNATACATACTGCTTGAATCACTTTCCTTTCCATTTTCATTGGANACGGGAGCATATGATACGGTGGGCATCACCTGNGCTAGAAGGAGAGGAGATCATCAGCCGAAAGTCACAGGTGCTTGACAGAGCAAAATGTGAAGGCGAGAGCCCCAAAAAGCNCGTGGGGTCACGGGTCGNGGTGGGCAGACAAAGGAAGGTGCGGAGATACCCACCGTTCTGAATNTGCTGGGCCTTGCTGCGTTTCTCAGCACTGTATCCACGTCTGGAATTGGCTGGAAAATCACGGACGTGATTGGTAGACGGCGAGCAGATCAGAAGAGATAATCAGACAAGGCGCGAAGAATGCACGCACCTGCNGCAGCATTCGCGGAGGGCTCAGTGGGAGATTTAGCTTTACCCTTGGCACGTTTGCTCTGGGGTTCGGACTGNCCCTCGGAGTCAGGCTGCGATCGTTTCCTGGCGCCGGAGCCTGGAGACTCTGGGTCCGAGTCTGGATGGAAGGGGGCAGGATG
>JANIEX010000453.1:0-30997 GCA_027627405.1 Leucocoprinus birnbaumii | reverse complement strand
ATTAATTCATGACCAAGCAGGGGATTAATAAAGAAAACAAAATCCACAATTGATTCGGGGTTGGCAGAGGGTTTATTGTCACGAATTAGGCTCCGATGGTTATAACGGGCCATCAACTCAATTGTGTTCTCGGCTCGAGGTCCACCTCCAATTTTGAATCGCCGCCATGATTCCTTGTCTGCCCTCGAATCAATTGTTGAATTTGCTTCTTCTATGTATTTGTTCCTTGCCCAAGAATTATGCAGCGATATAGATTCATGAACTAACTCGTGGGTACATTCGCTGATAGGTACCGATCCGGACTTGTCTCTAGTGTCTACCGCTCACCTGATAATGATGTCTTCTCTAATAAGCCAACGCAAACTCCTGACATATGCATCCGGTGCCTTTATGAAAGAAACTTCGTGGATTCAACTAAGCTCTAACTAGCAATTGATAAAATTCATATCGCGTATAAAACGCCCTCCGGCAGACTAGGTAGGTGTAATCTGAAACCAACCTCACCTAGTAACAAAATCTAAGTAGTAGTATATATTCCCCCAAAAAGCCGGTTTTCAAAATCCTCAACTCCCCTGTCCTGCTTCACCACAAGTTACTCCCACACCCTCTCTTTGACGGACTGCCCAGAACCCAACGGCGGTGCACGGCAATCCAAAAGTCACGGTGGAAAAAACCAACGCCACAATGACTTTGATCCCATTATTTCGGATCCCCCCCCCCGTTTTCGGAGCGCCTCAAGGCCGTTGATATTTAACTCCTTTTCATTATCTCAAGCTTGCCTGAGTTAAATTATTAAGCGGGTGCGTTTCATGGGTTGTTTTTCTCTCGTGAAGTGTAATGTCTAGTGAGGAAGTTCTATTTTGGCGGTGATTAACGTTGACTGTGTGAGTGAGTGGGTGTTGGTAGGCGTTTAACGATTTCTCAAAAGGTGACTGATTGGTTTTCTTGGCAGCTTGAACGTTTCGAAAGTTTTTCCACCTTCTACTCGTCCGGGCAGACACACAAGAACAGCTTGAATTCACCACAACATTAGATGACGAAACTCTCATTTAATCTATAAATACCCTCCTAGTCAACCAGAACGCCCTTGCCCGAGGCCGTGATCGATTCCGGGAGGGACCGTCCGAGACGACACAGTCGGCATTATCACTGCATTGCATACAAAGTAACCGCCGTCGTGGCATTGCCGCCTCCCATCAGTCGTCGGACCAGTGTGACAAAATACGTATAGCGAGCGGTTAGTACCAAATGTCATACTAAGGCTATGTCAAAGTCAACACGAGGTCGAGGAACAGGACTTTCACGTGTGTCAACGGTTGTGCGTGGTGGATTTCGACATCGTACAATACTGGCAGTAACGTACATGACGGTGTTGTACACAACCTGCCAATAAAATCATAAACGGGGCTCTCAGCCACCCTGCGCCTCAGTGCCGACCTTGAACCAACCATTTAATTGAGCACAGGGCGGTTGGTGATTTTGAACGCTGAAACGTAGTGTTTCAGGTGTTGCTACTTAGCCTGCCTTGTACGTTGGCTAGGATCTGACGTATTGCTATGCACACGAAGACATAGCGACTTGTTGTCGGAGGGTCGAGCTCGATTAACGGCAAAAGACGGGTTGGATGAATATCAAAAGTTCGAGTTTTGATTCAGTGAAGATATCATTAAACGATTAATTATTCACAGCAATGCTGATTATCTCGTTTGTGGGTACCTTGACAAAGGTTTCCAAACGATCGGTTTCTCGGGATCAAGGGTGCCATCAGTAGCCTGAGCATTCTCCTTGGGTATGCTGAGTATTCTATGCTCATAGGCGCCAGAATACCCGATCGTGACATCTACATACTACACAGCGAAGTAAGTTATACTCGGAGCACTACAGGTGACGTAGTTCTAGTACCCGGAAGCAGTCCGCTAGCAGGCCTCATGCCGCCTCGTGCCAGTCTTCTAGATATGTCACCTACGCCATGATCACCGCTCTGTCTCCCCGTCAATCATTCAACTGTTCGCTATAGCCTATGATACGTAGCTCCCAAACAACCCCTTTGGTGATCATAGTGCATATCATATGAGGGATCAGAGGCAAAGTTTATTTATGACAAGCCCATTTCATGATCAGCAACCAACTGACACAGACATGCGGTTCTACCCCACACTTTCATATGCTCGTGTGCCGAAAGGAAGCTCAAGGCAGTCAAGAGACCAAAAGAGGAATCGCTGATCAGCAACACAGATCAACACAAATGACCCTGCCTCTTCCGCGTCTCTGAATTTTCTCAGCGCCTCAAGGCTCACGCGCTCACGGCTACCTGACGAGAACTCGTCTCCCTCCATAGCTGTCCTTGGCTAAGTTAAGCATGGGGTGATCAACAGGACCATACATAGAAACTTCTCAGCATTGGTCCTTCCGTTCTGGCCGTCTTCTGCTCTCTCTCTCACTCGTTCTCCTCGCTGGGCCACCCAACGTCCACTAGTTTGATCTTTTGAATTCTCTCAACGCTCGGATTCACACACTAGTGGTGGCAGGAGCCTTCCTTGCTCCTCTGAAACTCCTCCGACACCTTTTTTCCCTGCCTCCACGTTCACGGTTCTCAGTCCGACAGCCACTCCTCGTATCTTCTGTCTGACACTGCAAGATCGACTCATGATCATGATTATACGACTCACGTTAGCGGTGCTCCTCTGGTCGAACTTGAGACTTCATTTTGCGGTAGCGCAGCGTCAGGGGGGGCTGAATCAACTGCCAAGTTGCGCACAGAGATGCGTAATATCGGTGGCCCAGAGTCGGAACTGCGTTCTGTAAGGGTCACTACTATTGATTCCTCGGATTTCGAAGCATTAACCACTTCCCTGTTTCTTCCGTTACCCCATCACTCGCATACAGAGCGACGCCCGAATGTATATGTCCTGGCCAAGCCGACATTGACAACTGCATCGATCAATCATGCACCATCTCGGATCTAGAGTCTGCCCATACTGTAATTGAACAGTTCTGCCTAGGAGGTGAGTGCATCACAGAAATATCTCATCTCTGTCTTAGTGGCCTTCATGGATCACTTTGATTTTGGCTGTCGCTAACAATTCGCGTTTTGTTTTTGTAGCTAACGGTCCGACTGCCCCAACAACAACCACTACACCCAGTGTGATTCCACCACCTCAGACTGTTACTACCACTGCCACTCCCATAGGACTCCCTCCGACAACTCCGTCGCTTCCGCCCTTGATCACAACCTCGAGCACACCACTTATCACGCCGGTAATATCGCCGCCAATAATTAGCTCTAGCACTTCTATAACGCCGAGCACCACTTCTGAATCTTCGAATACCTTTGTGCCAACTCCTTCAACAACTCTCGCGTACCACCNACGCAAGCCCAACCAACTGTCGTAGTGTTCAGCACACAGTTTGCTCCGCCAATTGGCTCGGGCAGTGGGTCGTTGATCAGAGACTGTGTTGCTCGTAGCACTACCGTTGCTTTCATCACTGCTGTGATGGCTGGCGTCGTTGGGATCCTCGTGGCTTGATGGCCATGGATGTGATCTTGATTTATTCTTCAATTATGACTGGGATCTTACTTTGTGATCCCTTTGATGGACTTGACTTAGGCACATCTGCTGATCACAGCGATGCTTCTTTTGTCCTTTGATTCGTGTATCTACTGATGATTCGTAGCCATTTAGTCAAAAGCATGGGAACGGAAACCTGGATGTTGTACTAGTACCTATCCTCCTACAAAGCAAAAGAAATCTCGCAGATGATCATTGACTACGAGTCGTAGCCACACAGAGAACGAAGGTCAATACAACGGAGCCACACCTCCGTGTTGGATCTCGTCCAATCGCTCAAAATTAGCTGAGCCTCAATCCCTAGAGACGTACGACCGATTCTACTACGGCTAAGAAAGTCCTCTTCCCCGCGAAAAGCCGATGGTTTTACTACAGGTGGATTAATGACAAGCATTGGCCTCTCCATGGCAAATGTTTAGCTCGTAGGAGTAGTCTTCAAATTTTATATACCCTCTCTTATCAAGAATATCGATTATGCACTTCCTGAAAGGAACTTGAAGGATGGAAAGGTATTATTCAAGACTCAAAAGCAGCTTTGCCGCTTGCCTCTGGGGAGGTACCATAGTATTCTTGATAGCGTGTTGAGCAGTTTAGAGAGGGAAAGGTCATGGGAGCGAGACAAGCCACGGGAGGGATGGCACATCTTGCATCTAACACCAACTTGGCGGATGATCGTAGCGGAAAGCCATATCACTAACGCATCTCGTATTCCCGAAAGTCGTTCATCTTTCACGATCACTGATTCAAAGTAACGAACAGCTCTACATATACTAACTGCTTGTATACCCATGATATACCGATAACTCTTTCATATCACTGAGAATTATTGTCTCATTAGTAAGAAAAAAATTGTTGAAACTCAAACGATGGACGGATGAAACTCAGCGTACCTTTTCAATCTTGTGATGTTCACCGTTGAGCTCAATAGGCATACTCAGAGGGAGGGTAAAGCTGCTGGTTCGCGATCTTCGCCAAACGCTGAACAGCGAGCAAGGAGAAAGTACCCTTGCGCCAGGCTCGCTTAGAGTCGAAGTTTTCCTTGCCGAGAGAGGACTAGATGTCTGCATAGGTCGAGCGGTACTGACCGGATGCGTAGTTACATACCTTCTGTTGTAGCATCTCGGTGAATGCGGAACGAGGGAAAGCATCAGTTTGACTGGCAGTGAAGACGAAGGTGGATTCCATGACTAGGGATTGCTGTTGGATGTGATAGAGTCGTTAAGGTCGTGAGGCTTTTATGGCCTCCCGTCTCTGAACTAATTTTCTGCGCGAAGTTAATCTCGTGGGTAGAGGGCAGTAATTACTCCATAGAACTGCTTGAAGCTCTTGCAGACGACAGGTTGGGAACAGCCACCTTGAGCTTGATGATGTTCGGAGAAACAGAGGTAATTGTGCTAGTAGTTCAGCTCGAATGTCAGATTTCTTAGACTTAACTTCTCGTCACCAGCAAGGCTGTGTAGTGAGAGTATAATCTCATCCGATGATTGGTAAATTGAACATGGACAAGGATAACCTAGATAAGTGTGATAATCCACAACAAGGTTGCCAGAAAGCCAGAAATAGATCCACGGCCACTCCCGGCGTATTATACGACCTGCGATTGTTTGATAACCTGGAGCTTGAGTTCATCAGATTCTATAGTCGAACTCGCGATAGCTGATAGTGAATCCAAAACGGCCCCTAACTCGACTCATGGCAGAGCTAAGCACCAAGCACTGGCTTCGCCTGAAGAAAATGACGGTGATTGGGCGAAGGGCTTTCGGTAGGTTCTCGAGGCAGTGCTTTGTACATGCAGAAGTAAAGGTAGATCAGTGAGATAACGAAAGCTAACCAGACTCTCCGCATGAGGCACAGAGAGAACTGTTCTGAGCTTGCGAGCGAAAGCTTAATAAGGGTAAAGAAAAGAATGGGAACAGCATTGTCAGAGTCTTAAAGGATGCGACTGATTAACGGAATAAACGAGAGCAGGAAGTTGACGCAATAGATTGAAAGCAATGGCGGGCTGTGAGAGAATGGGATATCTACAAACAACTTTCGTGTCTCGGTTAGCGTCCCTCTAATCATCCTGCATGACTTTTTTTGAAGCGACAATAAACGGAAAGAGATAGTTGAGAACTAGAGCAGTAATGTGCATTAAATCGTGCAGAAGTCGGACGTATCATGTTTATACATTTGACTGACCGGTAAATAAAACGTGTGGGGCGAGTGTCGCGAAACTGAAAGGGAACGAAAAATGCTGTGGTGTGAGATCGGGCTGGGCTCTAGGTGCTGTGCCTGTAGTAAAGATAGCTGAGACGTTATGAGCGCTTGTAATTCTGGAATTCGGAAACCGTGTGGACCAGCAGCAGCGATACTGGCAATCAAGCATCCTTTGCTAGCCTTCTAATTTCATCTATACCCTCATCCAGCACCCAGAATCCTGTCTGCTCCTTCCCCTTCTGTTCAGCCTCAACTGACAGCCCCTCAGCCTGAGGAGGCGGCTTAAGAGAAACATGGCTCGCATGGAGACTCGCCCCAGCACCCTCCAAGAATTTCTCCTTCACCTCTCTTTCCTCCTTTTCCCAATCTTGCACCTCTTGACTGCCCTTCCACCAAATCTTTTCGATGATGTGTCGAACCGTGACACGCAGTAGTAAGTATCCATGGGATGCAGCCATAGCAACGAAAACAGCTTTGGCAAGGAGTTTCTTCATCGCGTTGTACGTCCCCTCATCATTTCCAACGCCTCCAGGAGAAGTTGACGACGAGACGAAAGATGCGAAAAACTCGGGAGAGAAAAGGTACACGAGGGCCGAATTTGTCAGAGCGCTTAGCCAGGTGAGGAAGGATAGAGCATCAAGCCATGGACCGATACTGTCTGTACGAGTAGGAATAGGTCTACGATAATGAACTGTTAACTTGAAGGCATCTGACTCTGACTCGAAGACGTTGTTGATGAGAGCCATGACTGTAGGAATCGATTAAGGAGGGCCATATATTATAAAAAAGAAGGAAGACTCACCAGGTGCCAAAGGCCAAATAGTCGACCAGAGGACGACATACCCAAACTGGATCACCATCTCGCTATAGTCCACAAACACATCATACTCGGGTAGTGCGACCTCCTCCCGAACCTTATTCATATAAGCCTCCCCATCCTCCTCCTTTTCCTGCTCATCGGAAGATCGCTGTTTCGTCTCTCCTCCGTGTGTTCCCGACTTGTGTAAATGTTTTCCATTCCACAGCGTGGTCGCAAAACGTGTAACAAACGGCAGCCCAACCTCATTGAACGTATTGACGATCTGATTAGTGACAGTGTAGGCGAACATCTGGTCTCTTAGCCTCGCCGGGTTAAGTTTCTCCCTTATGCTATTGACATCCATAACCCAGATGGCTCCACTCTCAGCAGATACAGGACCTGCAGTGGCAGCGCCAAGTACATCGGCGCTGGTGGTATTGAGTAGTGCAGTTATTTTAGCTGTCCACCCTGTGCCAGATATAGATCGCGGAGCGCCCGAAAATAGCAAGCGCTGGACAAAACACATCACACGTTCGCCGAAGGGCACATAGACGAATGCACTGAGCCCTAGAGGCATGTACGCGACAATGGCGCTGAGGGCAAAGGTTTTGAGAGTGAGTGACTTGTTATAGGAAGATTGGTGGTAGTGGTTCTCCCATGAAGTGAGACGAGCTGCAAAGGCGTGATAGAAGGAGAGCACTTGGGGAACTAGGGCTGAAAAAAGGATAGTGGGCGAGAATGCCTATCGAACCTGGTCAGGACAACTTTGATTGGGATATATTAGCCACTTGAACTCACGATTAGCTGCTTTGCAGGGCCCTGATAGAGCTCCGTTACGAATGCCTCAGTCACGAAAATAAGCGTGAGGATTCCTACAAGGATTCCCGCAAATAAAAGAATGACGGGCAAACTTGCAAGCATGCGGATTTCGCGCCCCCACCAGGTCTGTCCAGGCCTGTAGGACACGCGACGTTTCTCGACCTTGAAGGAGCCGCGGGTGCCGAAACGCAGGGAAAATATTCTTTCGCGTACTTCCCACCACTCGACGAACACTACGGACCAGATGCACAAGAGACTTGAATATATCGGCGAATACGGAGCGAGGCAGAAATATGAGAAGAGACCAAGAGCGGTGGGAAAAAGTAGGAACTGTGTGTAGCTGTTGAGGAAAGCGAAATATAGGCTGACGGATTCTCCGAACTGTGGCTAATAGGTGAGGAAAACCATTGTAGGAATGACGATGTACGAACCTGCTCTCTGATTCCAGCCAAATTTACAGAGCCCATTTGGCGCGGTTTCCAGGAACGGACCCAGGCCTCGTTAAAAATGCGGTCATGCAAAGGAGTGATAGAGTCAATCAAATCCCATTCTGGGCTGCCTGGAGATATCCCAAGGCCACCCTCGCTCTGGCATGAAGTGATATAGCTGTGAACGAGTCGGATTCTGTTGGCAGCGGATAGGGGTTCTACTACGCTTTCGCGCGTTACAGGAGTAACTGGAAGGCCAGAGAGAAAATCGGTATGCCTATACACGTGGTGAAACATGGGATGAGTTCTTTTTGAGCTCAATAGAGATAAACGCACCTCTCTCTTCTGACTAGGTCATCTAAATGCTCTTGTGCCCATGTCACAAAGACGAGAATCTGGCCATCCAACTCTCCCCTCTTCCCGATCGCCTTCAGACCTGCATCTTTCAGCGTACTGATTAGACTGGTGTACTGCTTTTCAGATTTGCGCGCGTCATCCTTTATTTGCTGTTTGGACTTCTTGGCTCGGCTTGGCGCTTGAAATATAATTATCAGGCTGTCTTCAGGGTGCAGACCTGAGCCACGGAGTATCATGGAGGTAGAGAAATGGGTGGACCAAGAGATTATAGGATAGTATTAATGCTCGACGCCACGAGACATCACGGTAGTGCGACCGAACAGCGGAGTCTAGACACACTCGTGCCCGCTACAATCATCCAGCCCGCCACGTGCCATTAGGCGCTCTATGTAGCCCTCAGTGTCCATCAGATATCTCTCCACTAATTATAGCACCAGGGCGCGCTGTTTTCAGAACTCTGCCATAAAAATATCGCGTTCGACTCCAGGCTCCTACCCAGTCCATCAGAGAGCGTGTTATACGCTATACTGATTTCATCAGGTGCTGCCAGCAGTTGGCTGAACTTGTTTTCAATCAACCTTGCTTACATAAAGGCTCTGGATGACTGGTAGGAGTCTGGTTCGACTCATAAAGTGGTTCTGTCGCAGCTACAAGTACATTTAGTTGGATCCTTCGGGTGGGAAGTCTACTAACGCTGGGATCGGTCCCGAGGCAAGCCTCGTGTGGCCCTGAGCTTCATAGAAGCTGAAACGGCGACTTATGAGCATTTTTCATGAACGCCGTGTACTCCATGCTCCGAGGTACTCGCAGACACTCGGGTTCTCAGAGCTCCGTTCTCAACAGCTCATAAACTGCACAGGGTTTTGAAAATGACTCTCCTGACGCTAGTTCAACTATAAAAGAAGGAACATCTGGTGCCACTGAATACAGATCCCACCGAATTTTCCGTTTTCCGTCAAATAGTAAGTATCTGATTCCCCTCATTAACACAGTGACTGAATGACACAAGTCGCAGACTCAAGGGCTCGACATACTGGTGCGCTCAGCCATTCGCGGATCCTTCATACCGAGTGGGACCCTTTACTCATCATCAGTGCAGGCCATGAACACTCGCCAAGGAGAAAGACTAGCTCGCGAAACACCCTGTGAATATTGCCAGAATAAAAAGGGTGGCAAATGCAATCACTAATTCGCGTCCGCCTCGGCCCTCGAAGATATCCGGCACGGGTGCAGCACGGGTCTGAACGTCCTGTGCTCTTTGTGCATAGCCGCAAACTGCGTCTCTTGCAACAGTTGGATCGAGATATCTGTAGGGTAGATCGTTTCGAATTGTAGATGGTTTTGAGAACATTTCTTCCTTTAATTTTCTGTTGTGTCATTTGAGGTGGAAAGATACAATCGACCACGTATTACCACAGCATCTGGAACATATCGCCTGTTTTCTATGCCAATCCCTTGCACCGTAATAAAGCGAGCTTGACAGCGAGTAAGAAAGGGCAATGCATGATCACATTACGAATTCTATGAAAGGTTTCATGGGTGAAATGGGAGATCAGAACAAGCTAGATTTTGAGATCTAATCTTATCTATTACGTAAACGGATCACGTTTTCTCAGCGACGCGGGCTGGCAGGACCACTTTTTGCACACCTTGACCTGCACCCATAATTCTCAATCGCACGGACTGCGGACGCACGACGTGGCCAGGGCTTCAAACCTCATATGTCATGCTCCGAGGCCTAGGTCCCTTTGATTGCCGCGAATCCTAACCCGTATGAGCAACACCCCTGCTTCTCCCGAGCGCACACAGATAAACTCGGAACGTTCGAGCAAGATGCTCAGGATCTCGAACTTGCATAGTCCGAGCAGTGTGGCCTTCAGTATGACACCAGTTTCATTCGCTCCGCTTTTTTCGAATCAGCGCTTGCAAACTGGGCTTGCTAATCGACATCCGCGCCAATTATACCCGCTGCTAATGATTCCGACACAATCGGGACTTGGCTGAGGGCAAAATAATCATCGTTGGAGATTGTAGCGCACTCAACACTACTTTACGTCGCCGACTGCTGTGGGGATAGATCGCTGTGCAATGAATAAGCGGCCAAACTCAAATCGACCATTTTCATCAATGAGGGCTTCGCTGGAGAAAGGGCACTTACTTGAGCTGCCTTCATCATCCTCGACGCCACGAGATGAATGCCGGGGATAGAACAACACACCAAACCAGTGAGACGATAGAAAATCATTTCGTAAGATGTCCATGGTCGGTCCCCTCTTGCCTTTTACAGACAATGGTTGACCGCCGCCTCGCATGCTCCCCTCCTGCAGAGGCGCCCTATACCACTACTCGTCCTCCTGTAAACATTCCGACGGACTTTGCAAAGCAACTGCATCTCTCCTAGGAGTTGTTTGAAACAGAATCAATCCTAATTTTGGGTACCTCCTCTCAACTCTTTCTCTCTTCGTGCACCAAACTGCCGACTTCCTGTTCCTAAGTCGGGCCCGTCCATTCTTGGTGAAGCCCATGCGTCACCGGGGTATTGTAGTTCATTTGAAGTAGCAGCCGATGCCTCGACACTCTAGAAATCCTGGCCGAACCAACGACACCGTGCCGCGCCGCTCGACCAATTCAGTTATAAACACCAGGAGCTTTCTGACTTGGCCTTTTATGTCCATATGATGCTCTGCCGCGAAATTCTTTCAATCGCATCACTCCATTACGGCTAAACCCTAAAGTATATTATCCGTACCGGTATCTTATTGGGGATTGTTACTGGACGTATTTAACGACTGCGACCTGAAGATTCAGGGTGTTCCTTGAAGCTTCAGTCTCCTGTATCACTCCTCACTCCTTCGCTTCCTTCGCAGAACGTTTTCTGGGAAAAAACCAATCTATAATACTTTATGATGATGCTTACGATAGCATCCATATTTCTCACCCAACTTTCTTTGGTGCAAGGCGTTCTCAGTGCCTACGACTACATCATCGTTGGAGGAGGTAATGGGTAGGTTCATTCGGATCTGATTCACTAAATATTACTAAAAGACTTGCAACAGGGGGCTCGTCGTCGCTAGCCGTCTATCGGAAGAACCAAATGTCAACGTATTGGTACTCGAAGCCGGAAAATGGGTTGAAGACCTGCCAGAGGTCCGTTCCTCGCGTCGACACGTCGACACTCTTTCCTACACGGGGTCCGACGTCTCACTGTTCCTCCTCTTGCTTCCCAGGTCTACATCCCCGGAATGATTGGCGCTGGACAAGCGTTTACTACACTCAATTGGGCATACCAGACCCTTCCGCAAAAGAATATGGATGGGAGAAACTTCTCCATTTCTGCTGGGAAGGCTTTAGGAGGAAGCACGATTAGTACGTCCACCCCCGAGTTCTTTATTGTCTTCAAAGCCTCTAACGTCTTGAGTTTAGTCAATAGCATGATCATGGTAAGGTTCCAATAGAGACGACGACCGTATCAATTCTCAGGCACAAACCTTTTTTCTTAGACTCGGGCAACTCGAGCTCAATATAATGCCCTTGGAGAACTCAATAATTCGACAGCATGGACTTGGGACGCGCTCCTTCCTTTCTTTAAGGAATCCGAAATCATCACTCTCCCGAACTCTTATCAGGCATCTCATGGCGCCAGCTTCGACCAGTCCGTTCGTGGGCCTACTTCGTCGAATAATACGAACCAAGGTCGAGTCAAAGTTGGATTTCCGAACTTTTTCTTCCCGCAGAGCGATATGTTCGCCCGGGCTCTGATATCCACGGACGACGGTGGACTCGGCTTTCAGCGAGCGGTAGACCTCTGCGACGGCGACGTACAAAGCCACGTTGGGGTTAACAGTAACGCCTTGGATGCGTCGAACAATACAAGATGCTCGTCTGTGTGTGGATTCATCACACCTTTCATTGACCAAAGACCGAATTTACATATCGTCACCGGAGCGATGGTATCAAGGATCGAATGGGCTAACGAGAAGAAGAATGGTCTACTTATTGCCAGGCGGGTTGAGTATTTTTTGGACGGCAACCCAGAACCGCAATATGCTGAGGTCAACGCCGATGATGGTGGCGAAGTTATACTATCTGCTGGGACGATTGGAACACCGAAGGTTATGGAGCTCTCTGGTGTAGGCAACTCGAGGTCTGTCTCTACCTCTTGCTTTTGTTATGGTGATCCTTACACGACGTTCTCGACAGTTACTTGAAGAGTGTCGGTGTCAGTCCTGTTCTGGATCTCCCATCCGTTGGAGAGAATTTAGCCGGTACACCAAATCACGTCTCTCCTCTCACGTTAATTGCCCTGACCCTGTATCTGTGTAGATCATATCCACAGCTGGGCGAGTGCTGTGACAAATGCCTCGTAAGTCTCAATCCTCATTATCATGCATTTTAATAATCCTGTGTGCATCAACGACAGTATAACAAAAGATGTTCTCGCATCTAATGGAAACTTCCAACAAGAGCAGCTTGCACTCTGGGAAAAGAACCGAACAGGGCTCTATTCTGCCGCTCCTAGGACCATCGGCCTTGCTGGTACCACCGACTTACTTCCAAGAGATCGAATCACCCCTCTTCTCACTGAGGCGAGGCGCGACCTTGATAGATACGCAACGGAATTTGCCAATGGTAATGATGCCCTCAGAAAAGGTATCAAAGCGCAGCATCAAATTGTACTATCCTTGTATGAGAAAGATCACGAGATCCCGATTGAACTCAATGTCGGTAAGTTGTTTTCCTTTTTGCGCGGAGTACAGCCAACACAGCCTTCGTAGAGCCGGGCTATTCAGGACCCACACCTCTAGATGGCCGAGGCGGCAAAAAACTTCACAACTGTTAGCGCGATATTGTATAGCCCCCTTTCCCGAGGCCGCACGCACATCATTTCACCGAATTACACAGCCCCACCCGCAGTTAATCCCGCTTATTGGTCACATCCTCTCGATAGGGCTATGCAGACCGCTGGTCTGCAGACTGCTCGAAAAGTGCTGCGTACTCCGCCATTGGATAGCATCTTAGTCGAGGAGTTTGAACCTGGCCCAGCGGTGGGTGAGTCAGATGAGAAGGTCGAGGCTTATCTGAGGACCGTTGCGGCGAGCGATAGTCACGAGGTTGGCACCATGGCGATGATGCCACAAGAATTTGGGGGAGTGGTAGATACTCGGTTCAAGGTGTACGGGATTAGCAACGCACGGGTTGTAGACGCGAGTATAATACCCATGCCCCTCAGTGCACACCTGGTGAGTCGTGCGATCCGAGTTACTAGCTTTGTTCATCTGAAACATTGAACCAGATGTCAACGACATATATGCTTGGTGAGAAGGTGCGTGCATTTATCTCCTTGTTCAATTTCTACTACGATCTTCATCTCATCCTACAGGCCGCAACTCTGATCAGAGACAGCAAAGCTATCAATAGCTCTACCTGACAGACTTATAGACTTCTCTGTCCAAACATCTCCTTATTATATCNGGTTTCTGATCAGCAAAGTCGTCCTCAAGGAAATCTATCTATGAACATATTTGGTTCGANTCGTCACGCTATTACGAAATGATGCAACTGCAATGTAGAACTACTCTTAAGGCGCTCGCTCGATATATATAATGAGCAAAGCCGCCAGTCTTCTGGCTGAAGTTNGATAAACAGAGTACTCATTCTGCAGAGCTGATGTACTAGTAGANGTCAGGAGAGATAACGAGANTTGGTGTATTGTGATAACGACCGGTCCAATCTCATGCGCAGCAGATCGACAAACTTGTTAATCATCTCACACTAGTGGAAAGATACAGCTTATCGGATAATCTACCGAATGCAGCACAGGATAGTATAATTGAAACAAATATCATCCATTTCTAGCAAACCCAGCGCATCATCCAGCAGAATGCATGATGCCTCGATGAGATCAAGACCGCAAGTTAGNACTGCAAATCAGGATATTTATGAGAAGACTACAGTGGTTGTGGTTCTCACAACGCTTTTAGCTTTCTCACATATTCATCATGTCCACTGGAACGGATGCTGTGGTAAGTGTTGTACNGTTCTCATTGCCACTATGAATGTTTGGCTAACAGGTAAATAGCTAACAAGCGCANACCCCCCTATATCACCTTCCGGATTCTATTGGCGTGCGGCTGCTTTCGGACTATTAGAGCTTTCCTTTCTCGCTCTGGCTTACCGGTGCCTCAAAGAACCAATCGTCCTCCACCTCCCTTCTGACCAGTATATCCGCGAATTGAGAGGANTTTTGACTGTTCTATCCATCATATGGCATTCGGTGGCTGGAGTCCTTTTGAAGGACCTCGTCTTCGCGATTTTCAGTGCGGAATGCATAACACAGTATCAGAGGACAGGTCGCTTGAAACCCGGTCTCACGGACCGCGTATCAACAATNACCAGCGGACTTCTTGCCGAGATCGAAGCATGGTTCTCAACACAGTCGACGTTGGAGTATCGATTGGCATTTGTAATACTACTGGCGGTGTTTGGACTTGCTCCGCTCGGTTCCAACGTACTCAGCGTTGCGAATGCCCCTCTATTACGTAGTCAAAACTTGCNTATTGCAAAATTGACTATGATCCATTCCCTTGCATCATTTAGGCAACGTCTATGCTCTCGAAAGGCAGGCAGGATCGCAAGATCTGAACTGCTACACAATCATATGTATGGATANCAGACCTCCGACAAGCAGACTCTGATACCCTGGCCTGAAATGGGNTTGGAGTCTAGCGACAACATTTTCACCTATGAAAGNGACGTAGTAACATACGCATATGACTGCCGTTGGCCAAAATTCACTCTTACGAGGTTCCCTGCTAGCGAGGGGAAAGAATGGTCGATCTTTGACCAGTCAGATAGCTCTCGTTGGTACCCGTGGACTCTTGAAGGGGAGCTNACTACTCCTAGNCGAGCTGACGTGGAGTTACAGACAACTGTNACACCCCTTGTGCNCGAGGGCTGCACTTCANTGGGTTCCCNGNGCACTGACTGTCCTGNTNACCCGGTNTCGACCTTCTCAGTCACCGACGAACTTTNAGAAGATGGTCAGTCGGCTTTCCTTGCAATAAACACCACGACAAACTCGGTCATCTCTCAGATGCCAGATGAACTGAGAGCTCGTTCTACGGGAGTGTTATCCTGTNCAACTCATTATTCTATTCGAAGAGCCTTGGTAACACTACATCANGGTCGCCTGAGCACGAGCCCTGTTCAAGATCCAGCCTATCCCTCACGGATCGGAAATTTTCCTGAGAAGGCGGCTGATGCCATTTTCTCTCAAAGCCTGATGTACGGGATGTCCCAGGACTTAAATTCCCGCCANCATCTCGGNCCTATTGCCTTCCTTGTTTTTGTGGGNGAAGACTCACNGATAGGCAACTCCGAGTCTGGTGAGCGGGGAGCAAACCNTTCACGTTCAATGCTTCCCATACTNCCATTACAAACCATCAACGAGAACCTAGATCGGGTCGTTCAATCGACCGCCAAGCTGTATATNAGCGGCTATATATGCAACGCTGGTACTAGTCATCACTCAGTCAGCCCAAATTTNTCCTATCAAACACAACTTGCCACTGTGCAATCCCAACAAAGTTCTTTGGTAACCAATAAGATTTTCCTTTTCCTTTTGGTTGCACTGGACGTTGGGATTCTCATGGTATTAGGATCTCTCCTTTGGGTTACCAGAGGGAGAATTGAGTCTCCTTTTGACCTCAGCTTATTAGATCTAATCAATTTGAAGGGTAGACACAATATAGCTGCGTAATAATATCTTNATTCAATTTATTCAGGAGATGTTGGCGTTAACCTGGCTCCTAGCACATTTCTCAATCTCAATGGTATCAGTCCAGCNGCGCTGAGCCATGCTAATTTGGGAGAGATAGCCTTTCGAGAGTGACTGCAGTGTCCTAGAAACTGATACCACTGCCAGAATAACTCCATTCAAGGAGTGATATCTCCCTCGACTTTCACGCAGTCGTCCAGTGTCAGTAAAGCGAGAAAAGAAATGTCCAAGATGGTGCTAGGTACGACCACTGTGCCCACGCCTATAATAGAATAACAGAATTACCACCGAATACTCGGAGGTTAATAACCTAGATTTGTCCCGTATCCTGCACAGAACCTCAAGTTGCCAGCTTGCAGTGAGCTCGTAGTGGTTTCCGGATAACAGCCTAATGGGCGCTGCGCCCTAAGATTGATAATGTATCCTTCCTTAGTTTTGATCCAATGGTGCAACTTCCATTATAAGCATCGCCATCCCAATCTGATGATCGCGATTCCTGCTAGTTGTCTAGTAAGAGTACTTAACCACCGCCATGAGGCTTCGACTAATTATATCCCAACCACCAGCTCACAACCCAACCCAAATTCGAAACTTGCAGCACCTACTATGACCAGGGAGCGTGAACAAAGCGCTTTTTCCGAAGTGCTAAGTGCTAGCGTAAGTTATTTTCGNNNNTTNANANTNANNCGAACGCACATGACTCCATTTTGTTCCCTAGGAACAATATTCCGATTTTCGGGTGAATAAAAAGCATCTCATTTATCGAGCGACCGCTTTTGTGCTTCTCGAACTTGCTCTGCTTCTGTTTTGTTTCTGGTGCTTGATCCGGCCACTGTCCATCAACTCATCGTCCGCTCTGTCAATTCGTGACATCAAAGCTGCCGTTACAACAACAATCGTTATCCTACACGCTTTGGCCTCAACCTTTCTTAAAGATATCACCTGCACCGTTTTTAGTGGAGAATGTATAGCACAATACAATCGTCACGGGAAACTCAAGATAGGTTACACCGACCGGGTGTCCAAAATTACGACCGGAATCCTGACGCACACGGGTTACTTTCTCTCAAGAGGCTCCTCTCTCGAGTATCGACTAGCATACATATCCTGGGTGATGGTCCTGGCCTTGGGGATACTTGGTTCAAGTATTATTGACGTTGGGTATATTTCCCTCCTGCGCCGGGAAAGGCTCGGCATTGCCAATATGACAATGACAGGCTCCTGGCAGTCCGCTGAGCAACGGACTTGCTCCCACAGGGCTGCTGAAGTCGTCGAGTCCGAGTGGCTGCATAATTCTACCCATGGATACCACACTTCTAATGAGCGCATGCTCATCCCATGGCCAGAGATTGGCCTGAATTCATCACAAGACACTTTCTCGTACGAGACAGATGTAGTCACATATGACTACGACTGCCACTGGCCCCACTTCACCATTCATGGCCTTGAGTCTGTAGACTTGGGCAATGGTGATATATGGAAACCATTGTGGTATAGCTCCATCGCGCAGAACTATCCAAGCGGTGCTGCGATCTCGCTATATCCCGATCAACTTGATGAAAGCACATCCAGTCCACGCTCTGCAGTTTTATTCATTCCGGCTTATGGAGCTCCTCACGATATAAATCATGCAGCTGCCGTTCCTTTTCTTTCTTTTCAGGAGGAGGCTTCAGCCTGCAGACCAAGGATTAGTCTCCAAACAGACCTCCGAGTCTTGTTATGTAAAACCCACGTCAAACTTCGAAGGGCTAACGTGACGCTCCACCAGAATATTCTTCAAGCAGAACTACGTCCTGCATCATTTCCGCTGATAAACAATTTCCCGGAGGCTGCAGCAAATGCCATTTTCTCTTTCAGCACTGTCTTTGTTCTCAACCTGCAGGCAGAGCTTGGACACGGGATGAGCCATATTGCGTTTCTCGTCTTTGCGGGCCCGGCGCATGAGGCCCCGATGGGTTCCAATGGCTTCTGTGATGGCATCCCATCCATCTCCATGAGCCAGATAAACGAAAATATGGGTCGACTTGCGCAAGTCGCGGCCAAAATCTATATGAGTGGATATGTCTGTAAAGCCGGTAGTCCCCTGAAAACGTTAATCAGCGAATACGCCTACTTCCATCAGAACGTTACCATTCGGTACCAGCAGGCAGCTTTGGTAGCGAGTAAACCTTTCCTTGTTCTACTTGTCGTGCTCGACGCATTCGCGTTCCTGATGTTGGCGCTTTTGCTACACAAACTTCCAATTGCAGACATACGATTATTCAACCTGGCCACGCTCATGGAGCTGTCTAGGCGTGAGTTATCACCGCACATTGGTTTTGATGGTTTGAATGATATTGCTCTAACTCGTGCGCAGGTTAGAGGAGAAGATGAATTCTTGTAATTTTCTTGCAATTTTCGAGTAGATTGTACCTCGTGGCTATCTTGGTGGTAGTTAGGTTCAAAGGGACATTCTCTTCCACGTAGTCTTAACTGTAGTTTATACCGCAACAATAAAACTATGTCATGGTATCACCTGCTATAGAGAGTATGAGATCAAGAATCAATGTCGCAAGCACCCGGCCTCAAAGCACACCACTGAGGCTGTAGCGGAATCGCCTTCACACCCCTCTGCACAAACCGATACGCCACATCATGTAACCTGGGGAGCGCACTTCTCACATCACCTCCAGGTCCCGACCAAAACAACTCGGCCGACGACGCAGCACGCGGCCATACAATAGAATCAAGATTCGACGAACTCGATTGTTCGGTCCATAACAGCTGTTGTCCTAGTACGGGGATAAATATCAGTACACATCGCATTTGCATAACATGATTGATTGGTGCTGAACACGTACCGCCTATGACTAATTTAGCTTGTGTGGCTGTTAATCCCGCGGTTGGGTTAAACGAATACGATTTTTGCCATGTTTTGAAAGGATCACACCAACTATTACCGTTGATGTCATTACCAAGCCATTCTCCAGCTCCGCAGTCGAGATAGAAATAGTCCGAGGCTGCGTGAATTAATCGGAAGCCTTTCTGTGCGACTGCAGCTACATGATCTGATGAAATCCACACACTGGAGGGCAAAATATAAGAATGCAGGCAATAAGAAGATAAAATATCAAATGATGACCCACAGAACGATGGTATCGTTGCTGAGCTTTACTTGATGCTCAAGCGCCATCTCTGTTCAATCGCTCGAGTGAGTGATGGACGAACAATGACAATGATGCTACGGGTTTACCTTCCCAAACAACTGGCGTCTTTCCTGCGGCTCTGAGTGCGGAATGCGTAGCTTGCGTGAAAGTGTCCAATACTTGCTCAAGGGTTTTGTTTTGAGACTCTACGAACACAAAACAATGACTGAGAAACGTAAAGGATTCATGTATGAGCTACTACTCACTGAGGTCCTGTTGAGTCTGAGTATCCTTTGCATAACAATTTGTGTTCAGCTCGTCGCCACCCGTACTGAGCATTTTCGAGGGGAACATCGCAGCAACGTTTTTGAACAAATTTGCCGTGAATTGTGTCGTTGCTGAGCTAGCAAGACGAAGTTGACCAGCTGGAGGCTCTGTTCTCCGTTGATGATCAATTCACGACTCCTCGATAATCAATTCACAGCTCAACCAACCATTTGCGAAATCTGACCATGGACTGGCCTGCGGACACGCGATATGCTCAGGATGAGATTGTGCAATGATTGCGGTATGTCCCGGAGTATCAACTTCAACCATGATGTCGATGCCGCGCTATTAAAATATATGACATCATGAGATGAGAATACTTAATAAGGGAGATTTACGCACTGCAGCAGCATAAGCGACGATATCCTTCACGTTATCAGGGGTATAGACCTCCAGAGCTGAGTATGCTCCTTTCTGTGAGAGCTCCTCGAAGCCGGGTACGACAAGCGGGAAAGACTGGGAGTCGACAACGTGCCAATGAAGGTGATTTATTTTGACCCAGCTCATCGCATCTAGGGTACGTTTGATATCATCGACCGGAAAACTAAGATAAAATGTAAACTGACATCTCATGATTAATTTTCCCACTGGGATGAGACTTACTAGTTTCGTGAGGTGTCCAGCATGAAGCCGCGATAAGGCTAAACGAAGAAAATCAAATGGTTAGGTTGAAAGCGATGTGAAACTGGCAGCTTACATAGGATGGTGAATCGGTGACTTGAATTGGAGCATTCAGCAGATATGTCGTCCCATCTAGGTCGTACCATAACTGCCCAAACGTAGTTAGACCTCTGAACAAGCCCAACGCGGTGTTAGCCGTCAAGGATGCGGTTCCACCCGTCGCTGGAACCTGTAATGTATAACTTTCGTCCGTAACTCCAAGGCCGGCCATCGCGCCTTCGCCAATGCTCTGTATAGCCCCCGAAGACTGAGAAAGCTTGATAGTGAGCGACTGTAGGGTGCTGGCAGAGTTAACAGCACTTGTTGATGATGCTCCCCTATCTGGAACAAGCGCTTGCAGCTTGTCTTTCTTGAGGAAGGCAGTGGTACGTGAAATCGCATCCGTGAGATCTTGAGGCGCTTGGCTAATACCCGATAGATTGATGGTGAAACTGGATGAGAGGCGGAGCGGTGTAGTGCCTGTTGTGAGGTTCCGCGGTCGAGGCCAAATTCCGACTACAGGAGAAACAATGAGTAGTGCAGAGAGGAGGGGAAGAAGAATCATATTGAGAGTTTGATTGGAAGCTGCTGCACTCGGCCGATAGAGTGCGGTGATACAAAGTCAGGTTGGTTCAAAGGGCGAGAGACTGGAGCATATGGTTGCGATATATATATGCTCGAGGTTTATTTTGTTTCGAGCCGGAACTACAGTGGACATGTGTGCCGTGTCGAATGCTGCCCTTGTGATGAAAAGAAGAAGCGTCGATGTAATGTTTCTCTGCTGACCATGCGGCACACGCCCAGATTTGTATTGGGCACCACCATGTGAAAGGGCTTTTCGGGTTGGTACATGAGCGGTCAGCTTGTCAATTTGTAACATATTTGGACAGGGGTGGCGGGTTGAGGACTCTGGCGGTCATTCGAACGGTAAAACTGGCATTCAAGTCAGGCCGGAGCCTCACTTTGAAAGGGGGAGGTCACATACCCAGAGCTACGCCTGAGAATACCGGCTAGGGATGTCACTCAGGGGGTACGATAGAATTTACAGAGTCGCATTCGGCTCTCAAAGTTGCGCTGAAAGCTCTGTGAGGCAAAGTTGCCAGTGCCACCACAAGCGGACAGTCGGAACGTCGGCATTGTTGATGTTTATTTACCTGCACCATGTCGGACCGCTAAAAGCCGCCAACGCCAACCGTTTTCCTGACCATTGTGCTTTATGATTTATGTAGGTACGAATCGCTATTGTGAAACTGGAAGGTATTTTCTATCTCACTGTACTACTCGTGGACAATTAAGGATCAATCCTACCCTAGATCAGGCTGCAGCCTAAGTGGAACCGATGACGAAATTTCCAAGAAAATAATGAAGTCGCTCATATTATGCTAAGAGGAGTCTCGAAGGGCTCGTGGAAGCGTCTGCCACTATCATCAACAATCTCCAGCGCACCAGTATCAACCATGATGAGAATATCAGGCGGAAGCATGTCCCTTTCAAACATGAAAGTTGTCATAGAGACACCCAACTTAAAGACTTCCCCAGGTTCTATCCGCTCTTGGAGGGCATCGAAGAAAGGCAGTACTTCCTCAAGTTGTGTGGATGGATACCATTCTGCTCCAGTTATGCGAAGGTGCGTTAGTTTCGGGAAGGCTTTAGCGAGCCCTCCATCGTCTCCTCGGTAATATCCTGACAGCCACGAGGCGCAATCGCGGGCTTCCGACCATTCTTCCGTCTCGCAATATAATTCGATATGCTCGACGGGGAGGTTCTTCGGGAAAAACTTGATAACGTTCTTGTCGTCAGTAGTGAGATACTCGTTGATTGTCAGACGTCGAAGTGAAAGGGGTAGGCGTTCGCAGAAGTCTTGGAGGTCATCAGTATCCTCGTCGTCTGAGAGCCGAAAGTTATGGGCATCCTCGGTTTCCAACGCGAAATGCTCCAATGCCGGCACGGCCAGATATCTGAATAAACGGCTTTCAAGCTCATCCCCTACGGCCACTGACCATCTCAGTTCCGTGAGGCACGGGAGAACTAGAGCTTGCTGAAGGAACGAGATATCATCGACAGCCTCCCGAGGGTTCCTCATACAGAATGTTTTGAGATTGCGACATTCGAAGAGAAGGCGGACGCAGCGATCCATGGGGATTGAGTATAAAAATACATCTTGAATGTTGTCGGGACGGACTAAGATCCGCGACTTGAAACACTGGACACTGAGGGATGCCAGCGAACGATTGTTTCGAAGATCGAGATCATCTCCAACGTCTGTGCCAACCTGGAGTTTGTCAATACCGGAAAGGCGTGATAGAGAGTCTAGCCATTTCTTGAACATCGACGGGGGATAATGATTGAGCTCCAGCATTTCAATCCGATAGAGATTCCGAGCTAGTTCACCATTGACAGAGGGGTGAACAAGACCCTTTGAGTGGAATTCGGAGGCGTTGAAAATACCATTCTCGAACCGAATCCTCAGGGGGAGGCGCCCTGAGTTGCTGAGATGCAGTTTGAGGATATCCGCAACCCGCTTCAGTTTCTTGGGAGAATCAAAGGCAACTACAGCATCCTGCCAGAATGTCGGTGAGCTATAGGCGACTTGGCGCCACTTCGAACACACAGCGAGTAAGGGGTATTTGTTGGGTAGCTTGTAGTCAACGTCTGGAACGCGATATGGGGACGGGTAAGTCAGAAAACGTCCGCGGCTAACCTCGTAGAAGATCTGCGATAGAGTCTCCGCGGGAAGCGCGTGAGTTGTAGCCTCGGAGGCATTACGTGCCCTTCGCTCTACTACTATAGCATCCATGATGAATGACCGTCAAGTGGTCCTTTGTCTCCGGTTAGTTTTCATGTTCAAGCATTCACGATATTCGACTCACTAAGCAGCTGGAGAGGAAATGTCAAAAGTCTCAGGGTGGGTGCCTGCTAGACTGCGGCGGCTCGCAGAGTCAGAAATAGTGGGGAGGAAATCGAGCAGATGTCGACGTAGCCCAAGCACTCATTTCCAGTCTTTATAACATTATCAGGCGTCTATGTGACGGTGGCATCTGTTCGACCGTGGTATCTTCAGGGATAACAGGAGAACCGTGAAAAAGGTGCCTGTGCGTCGAGCACGAGCTGTGTCAATGAGTGAGTTGCCAGTCTCGTGGTGACATGGACGCGAAATTGCTTTATCAAATGGTCCGGGCATAGTTGCCATCGCATTGTCGTGGCGGAAATGACTGGACAGTTGCGCACCGTTTAGCTTGGACCTTATTTGTCGGTCTATTGTCGTCGTTTGTGTCCGGTTGGCTTTTAATTTCGGCGAGGATTGCTTGCGGATCGATCGGTTGCGGGTAATGGCAAGACTAGATTGTCGGGAGGAGTGTCACCAGTCTTGTTCGGCCCTTGAACTTGGCCCATGGCAAGAACTCTCTCCATGACCAGTAAAGTCCTCATAAGCGTGCTTGATAACGTCTTCGAATCTCGATGCACCGTCGAATAGTCCAGGGATCATGGTAGTTTAGCCTAGTACTTGGCTCGATGAATCAAATTTAAGAGCAGGTTTTCAGAACGGATGTTTTGATAGCGCATATCTTCGAGCCGCGGTGACGACGTTCAAGCTTTGAAATTTCTAAGCTCAAACCTCGATTTGATGGGGCTGATTGAGTCAATCGATTTGATCTAATCTTATCAATCGCACTTTTGTTATCTTATCATCACATTGCTGGATTGAAGCTACGACTACCATGAGCTCTAAGCTCGGCTAGAATGTCACAACTTGGGTATACGTGCAAGTGCTGGGTTATGAGCCCACAGGAGAGCCTTGTTGACCCATCCGTGATACAACTACCGATTTCGGAAAATCCGAACATAAGCCAACAAACTCCCCAACCCAACCCCGGCAATCGCCAAGCCCTTCATCCAAAACCCCAAAATCTCCCAATTCAACAGCACACCCGTATACCTAAACACCCCATCCCTCACCGCCAACAAAACTCTCAAGCGCCTAAATAAAATAGAAATAAATCAAAACAAATCATCAATCCAACTTACCTTCTCTTCTCATATTAAAAAGAGAAGAGATAATTACGCATCAATATCACAAGCTCCCGGTCTCAGAGCGCACCATCGAGGTTGAAGTGGTATAGCCTTGACACCTCGTTGGATGAATCGATATGCGACGTCGTGTAATCTTGGAAGTGCAGTCCGAACGTCGCCTCCTGGACCTGACCAGAAGAGTTCAGCGGAAGATGCGGCGCGTGGCCAGGCAATTGAGTCGAGGTTTGATGGACCGGATTGTTCAGTCCAGAGTAATTGTTGACCTAAATTGGGTTTACGATGACTTTTGTTCGAGTTGACAATGTCAGGAGAGGGTCCTACCGCCGACGACTAATTTGGCTTGCGCGGATGTCAACCCGGCGGTCGGATTGAACGAATAAGATTTCTGCCAAGTCTTGAAAGGATCGCACCAGCTATTGCCGTTGATGTTGTCGCCTACCCATCCACCACCTCCACAGTCGAGGTAGAAGAAGTCGGATGCGGCATGGATCAGCCTGAAACCCTTTTGTGCGACCGCCGCAACATGATCAGAGGAGATCCACACCCTGCCCAAAGCGGTTGCAGGTGAGATTGACAGGTCGTTGTATGACACGGTCACTTACAAGACGACTGTGTCGTTGCCGAGCTTGACTGTATGTTCAAGTGCCATTTCTATCGATGAAGTCAGCGTGAGTCGGACCGCTTGGTACGATTGAGGAGCACCTTCCCAGACGACTGGTGTCTTCCCAGCCGTCCTGAGTGCAGAGTGCGTAGCTTGTGTGAAGGTATCCAAAGCTTGCTCGAGGGTCTTGCCTTGAGATTCTAAATACAAGTCGACCGTCAGGTCCCCCGAAGCTAAAGTGTTCAGATTGACACTCACTGAGATCTTGTTGGGTCTGAGCATCCTTCGAGTAACAGTTCGTGTTCAACTCGTCGCCTCCCGTGCTGAGAAGCTTAGAAGGGAACATTGAAGAGACGGCTTTGAATAGATTGACTGTGAATTGTGTCGTCGCCGAGCTGGTGAGTCGAAGTTGCCCCGCCGGAGGCTCTAGATTTCCGACCGATAAAGTTCAGTCATGTCTCGTGCCAAGTTGGAGATCGACTGACCATTAGCAAAAGAAGACCATGGCGTGGCTTCAGGACAGGCGACGTGCTCAGGATGAGATTTCGAGATGACCGCCGTATGCCCTGGGGTATCAACTTCAATCATGATGTCAATGCCACGCTATAACAGGAGATATGTCAGTTGCAGGCCCAGATGTAGGACTCAGAACTTACTGCAGCAGCGTAGGCGACAATATCCTTTATGTTATCAGGGGTATACACTTCCGATGAAGAGTATGCTCCTTTCTGTGACAGCTCCTCAAAGCCGGGTACAACGAGCGGGAATGACTGAGAGTCAACGACATGCCAGTGGAAATGGTTGATCTTGACCCAGCTCATCGCGTCCAAAGTGCGTTTGATATCGTCAACGGGGAAACTAGAAGTGGCTGAGTATATGCATCACGTATCCACTACAAAGACTAATGCTTACTAGTTTCTCGAGGTATCCAACATGAATCCGCGATAGGGCTCAACCGCATAATTAGGCTGAGAACAAGCTAAACTAGCGATTGACTCACATAGGATGGTGAATCGGTAATCTGGATAGGAGCATTCAGCAGATATGTCGTTCCATCCAGATCGTACCACAGCTGCCCAAATGTGGTCAAGCCCCTAAACAGTCCCAGCGCTGAACTTGCCGTCAAAGTAGCAGTTCCGCCACTCGCCGGAATCTGTAAAGTATAGCTCTCGTTTGCAACGCCAAGACCAGCAGTCGCATCTGCGCTGATGCTCTTCACTGATCCCGAAGACTGAGATAGCTTGACAGTCAGTGATTGCAAGGTACCAGCAGACTTCACAGTGCTAGAGGAAGATGCGCCCCTGTCTGGTACGAGAGCCTGAAGCTTGTCGGTCTTGAGGAAAGTGGTGGTTCGCTGAATGGCATCCGTGAGGTCTTGAGGGACTTGGCTTATACCAGACAGCTTGATAGCAAAGCTGGACGACAAGCGGAGAGGTGTGCTACCGGTCGTCAGATTTCGTGGTCGAGGCCATATCGCCAAAGCAGGCGTGAAGAGTAGAAACGCGTATAGCAGACTGAGGAGATCCATGTCGATGCTCAAGCTACGCTAGCTCCTACAGCAGCGCTAGGGGGAGCGTCGAGTTGGTTCAGAAGACGAGAAGCTTGAAGCGTGTGCTCAGGTTATATATATGCTCGAGGTGTTTAATTTGGTTTGTGACTCTGCTAAAGTAGCATGTGTGGGGCGTCAAATGATGATTATAATTGCCTCGTGATGAGAAGTAGAACATCGGCCCTGGCCGGTCATGCGGTCCTCAACGATTTCATATCCTGTCCTCCCATGTAAGAATAGATGGTCCAGCTAGCAAACTGGGCAGATCTATGGATAGGAAAATTATCTCGCCAAGAGAACAACCAACCTCAACTCGGATGAGAGCCTCATGGTCAAACGTGCAGATGAATGACCTGGTAATGTCTAGTTCGTGTACGTGTTGTTCTATAACTTACTTAGTCGACTAAAATAATCATCTTCCATGCTCGGTAAATAAGCATTTTCTGATGGATGAGATGGCCCAGGTAAGACAGAAAACGCACTCAACATAAATAATTGCAGTAGACAACGTCTAGATTTATTCGTTTCCCGCTCGTCGAAATAGAGGTCAGCGTTCGTTTTCCTGTACGCATTTTTCTGTACAGTGAAGCAAGTCGTCGAGTCTAAAGCACAACAGACGGCTCCGAGTAAATCGGATATATGTTTGTTTATTACTGATTGTCATCACAACGTCATGTCAATAGTCTGGGAGTCCGTGGCTGGGTCCAGACCGTGCATATCTTTCTTTCCTTCTCCCATGTTGTTCATCGCTGTAAAACCGTTATCAGACAAATCTCGAGCCCAGTAACAGCCCCCGAGTTCCCCAGAAGACCCGCAATTATGGAACGACGGCTGAAATGGAAATTCCCGATTCGGAAGCGCTTGCAGGGTCCTCATTGGCTGGCAGGATCAAGGTTTATTCTTTCGACCCAACTACATCTTCTTCCGCTACTCCTACCTCGACCAGCCAATGCCGTTTTCCGCCCTCGTTCAGAGGCAGTTCTCCTTGCGCACCTCAACCAAGGCCCTTAGTACAGTTTCGACTGGGCAAGCTCGAGGAATAACGACAAACCTCTCCAGGAAGAGGCGTACCAACCCTACTACAGAAACTCGGGGCCTCAACCAGAGCAACGCGGCCAACGCTCTCGGATTAGATCGTACAGCTATACCTGCATGGGTTACCCATCTCGAGTCGTTCCGTCATCGTTCATTTTGTACGACTTCTGTACCTCAATTGACAAATTTATTGGGGTCTGGCGCGACCACCAAGGTGCCATTACATGGTCCTAATCTTGGTCGTCCGGCGGTTCAGACTCGCTCATGCAAGACCACGGCTCAATACGTGGCGGATATCGAGAAGCTAGTCGCAGGAAATCAAGTTTTCAGGGAGGATACGTTGACCAATTATCCATCGTTTTTTGAAGAATCGGCGAAAGGACAAAGTATGTTATCAATGTATACCACCCTACTCTAGGCTAACTCCCCTGCGAACAGAACCGCCCTACATGCTTATCGATTGCTCCGACAGTCGGTGAGTAGTTCTGAGCTACTCAATCGTCCTTCTGACGGTTGGGTTAGAGTCGCCGAACAAGCTATTTTCGATGCCCAACCTGGTACCATGTTTACGTCTGGGTCAATCGCCAACCAATTTCATGAGTGGGACCTCAATTCGTAAGTTCTGCTCTGCTCCTGCTTCGACCCTCAATTGAAGCCAAACCGGACAGAAACTCCGTTCTTTCATACGCCGTTGAGACCCTGGAAGTCAAACATGTTATTGTAATGGGTCATTACGGGTGTGGTGGTGTCGCCGCGTCGATGTTACCAGTATCGTTGCCCCTCGAACGCCCTGCCCATATCGCGGTACAGACCTGGATCCAGCCCATACGCGAGATTTATCAGACTTCAACCAGGTATGAGCCTTCGACATTCTCATGAGTATATTTGGACTTAAGCTTGAATTAGGCCTGAAATCGTTGCTCACCGAGAAAGACACAAACACACTCCCTTGACCGAACTCCCTGATTTGCATGATCGTATGTTCCCTCTCTTCTCAAAAAATCTACTCTCACTGAGTCATCATGCGCAGCTGCATTCCGCGCCCTTGTCGAAGAGAACGTGAAAGCAAATGTTAACCGGATTGCTACATCCTACGTCATGCGCGACGTACGTTCCTTCATCGTTTCCTCCTACCATCAAACCTACCTGATCCCTAATGTATGTGCAGCATTACGCGTCACTCCCACCCCAAGATTCCTCTATTCCGGCTGAACCGACTGGCCTCAAGAGCACTCATGTCTTCATACACGGCTGGGTTTACGATCTTGAGAATGGAGAGGTCACGGATCTGAACGTGACCATTGGTCCTCCCGGGAGGGATATACCCAAGAGCCCGTGGCCCAGCACTGCGGAGAGGGAGAAGCAGAAACGGATTGAGCGAGAGGCGAAATTGGCTGGTAGCGCTTGATCCTTCTAACCCTCTCTATTCGAAATACCCAGAATGACCACTACGTAGATGATACATGAAAAATGCTTGGAATGACGGTGAAGTATGAAACTAAGCCATAAGGCTTCTCGTACACAGGTAAATCTAAACCCAGAAATGGTCGTCGAATATGAATCTATTATTCCAATCCTTGATGACCAAAGACCCATTGTCGAGCATCTCCCTGATCGCAGCATTTATACAGCCCATATCGATATTCCCGATATCGTGCAAACCAATAAACATGACGGAGGTCGGTAGTCCGGCCCGGACTCGGTTACCTAGCGATTCGAGGATATCAGCGATATAGACGGCACCTGGGGTGTCGTCTTCGCCATCAGCGATAGTGATATCGAAACGAGCCAATTTCGGGAATGGCTTTTGGAGTCCACCATCTTCTTGATGATAAGGTTCAATATCCCTACAAAAGTCGAAGACCTTGTCCCAGGAATCAAACGCCATAAAACAGGACTCGATCGTAAGACGCTCGGGGAACCATCGAAATAAATCAGCAAGGTCGAGTTCCAAATGTTTGAGCGAGCCAAGACGTTCGCAGAAACCCTTCAACAACCGACGGTCGGTGGCGAGTCCACCACCCTCTTGCGTGGGGTCAAAACCGGCAGGATCGGTATGCCAAATCATATCGGTAATAGCGGGAAGGTCCAAGTGTCCCCAAATAAGATTATCCCAGTCCGATCCGCTCAATGTCCAAGTAAATTCTTTCATTTTGGAAAGAACCACCATTACCCTGTGGCCAGGACAAACGGAGTGGATGTCGTGAGTAATTGGATTCATCGGTTCGGTCATTGAATAACTCTCAAGGTTGGGGCATTCGAATAGGAGCCTGACGCACAAATCGACGGGTACGCTCTCGAGGTTGAGAGTATGAATGATATGTGCATTGACTGAGATTTCAGCATGACTAGAATTGACGATAGTGAGATTGTGGAGCGAAGGACACCCGGCAAGTCGGACGGGTTGGCTGAGTCCTTCGATACATAATGACTCGAGACCAGTAAGGTGCGAGGCGTGTTGAAATAATCCGACGAACCCCATAAACGACAGATGATCAAGTCTCAAGGCTTTGACTCGGCCGAGGGCCGGAACGAGTTCTGCATCGATAGATTCGTGGATGAGGACACCATCGGTTCCGTAGTTAAGAGGAGTGTGAACGCCAGTGCGCACGATGACGATGTGCAGAGGGAGGCTACCAGAATGGCGTAGGTGTAACCCGAGTATATGTGCCAGCGATTCCATGGTTTTGAGATTATGAAAGGAAGAGGAAAAGTGCACCCAAAATGATGGAGAGGAAAGTGCAACTTGACGCCATCGGGAGCAAACTTGAAGGATCCTGAGCTTATTGAACATGCCGTCGTTCACATCAGAGCTGGTGGCTCTATCCACAGATGGTTTAATGGACTCCTGAAAGATTTGGGACAGTGTTTCGGGAGGGAGCACCATAGTTGGCGTATGTTGAAAGTTGAGCTTTTGGTGATCGGCTATCATTGGATCCATCGATAATTTCGGTAATATCGGAACTAAATGTACTAGTGAGGCGCGTCAGTGGCTTGCTTCGTTGTATTCGGAGAACTTACGAGGATGAGTTGACAGAGATTATCCTACAGACTCTAGAGTATGGAGGGGGCGTGGAAGATTTGGTTGGGGCGGACGACGATACATGACTTGCGGTGTTTATACCGGCCGCTCGACACAGGGAGACTAGTACTAGACATTGCGACCACAGAAACGACAATAGAGCGAAATGATAAGAGTATTCCTGTGTCCAGTGTGAAATGAAGAGTTCGCATCAATTGAGAGCCACTGGGTGGTCTATGCGCCGTAAGTCCAGGCTCAAGTACCATCAGTCCCATTGTGTTGCATCTCGGCCCTGAGTTATTGGGCGAAATAGACGACAGTTTTGCTTGGACCTCCATTTTAGGCTTAATCGGGCCATTGTTTTCGCCGGTATCGCCGTTGCACTTGATATTTTCTTTATGTAGAGGAAACGACACGTTACTTCGTTTCTCAGTTGATGGGAGACAAATCCGTTGCAAGTTGTGAAGGATTCGTAACATTTCTACTATAGCCCTTGGCGTCAGGGAATGCGTGTACACACAAGCAGTCAAAGTCGATGAAGACCCTGTTACTCTAAGTGGTATAGCGGAAAAACTATCAAAAATACATTAATTGTCATCGAAACTGAAATATAATCCAACTCAGTCACTCACAGAAGCATAGTCGCCCTTTTCACGCTCGTGGTATTTCATCTCTTCTGTGTAATCGTCAAGCGTTAG